>WEKX01006772.1:22406-33612 GCA_013390025.1 Pitta sordida
GTTAGAGATTTAATAATTTGACCCTCCTAGACCAGGTAGCATGTTTGTTTAATCATTGACAAGTTTGGCAAAGTCTGAAAGATTTGATGCATTTCTGGCCAACTTTATTTTGTTTCTTATTGTTCCTTAAATGAGCTGTGTTTTACCAGTACTAATTTATTGCTAATGCTATTGTCTTTCACACTTAGTAATGACCTCAGAGACATTGAGCCAATCTTTTTGTAGACGTAAAAAAAAGTTCAGTATGTTCTTTGTAACTGTGACTGCCTAAATCCAGTCCAAGGGTCACCAGATGGATATTAAGAGAAGGAAACAAGCTAAAGAGAAGTCTGGAGGACTGTCTGCATTTTCTTTCTCAGTTGATATTGAAAAATTAATTTTCCCTTTAAGTCATACTGAGGGAACAATGACATTTGCTTTCTAAAAGACACCTGTCCTAGGAGTTGGCTCATGGGCCAGCAGCACAGTCTGGGTTCTGTGTGTTGTTTGGGTGCTTGGCTCAGGTTTCTGTGGGAGTGTTGGATGTGTATAAGGACTCGGGATGAAGTTGTGTGCTCTGTCTTGGGTGGGACAACCTGTCTGAAAATATGGAAGTGTGTGAGAGTTGTATGAAGGAATGTATCCTGCTGAGGTGCTGTTGGAAGACTGGTGCAGTGGGAGGCAGAAGTGTCCCACTGGTCTTGTTCATGGAGACATCAAATTTATCTGTAGAGCTGCTTTGAGGTTTCATCTTGTAGGTAAGTCAGTTAGATCATTCAAAAAAAAAGGTACAGGAATGAAATAAAATACATGCAATATGGACAATCAGAAGATCAGAGTTCAGGAATTAAAACATCCTATGTGGCAGGAACACGCAGTACATATGAGAAATCCAGTACCCTAATCCAATGACTTGTTGCTGAACATTGTTTTAGTATGAGGTAGCATATGCATGTAGAATATTATAGTATCTGCCAAGTTTCAGATGGTTTGAAGTTACAATTTAAACATTTTTTTACACAAAGATATTGCTATTTTAATGTAAGTATACATATTAAACGTGCATATTTAACACAGAATTACAGAAGTCAGTGTAGTTGCCCAATTTTTTTTGAGAGATATTGAAAAAACCTCAATTTTTTAGTTACAGACATTTTTATTATTATGGAAAGGATCAGAGTTTGACAACTGACTTGGAGTTCTGCCTTACACTGTGGCCTCTTTGAAGTCAGAGTGCCAATGCACATAATGCTACGCAACCAGAAGCAAGAATGAAGAGAGTTTTCATACGTGTTTACAGATACAGTGAATCCTCGCTGCATCGCGATCTCTCCTTTACGACCCCGCCCATTTGTGAAGCAATTTTTTCGCACTCCGGCTTCCTGGGTCCGCAAGGTTCCCCAGAGCACGCATGCGCTGTGCCTCTGCTTTGCCGAGGGGCGGTGCTGGCTCTTCCTGTGAGGCGGGATGGGCCCGCCCCCCGAAGAGGGCACGCAGGGAGGGCACGCAGTTTCTCCGGCTAAGCCTGGCGTTTAGAGCCCTGCAGCAGCCCCCAGCCCCGCAGCAACCCCCCAGCGGACCTGCAGTCCCTGGCGGGCCAGCAACCCCTGGCGGGCCAGCATCCCCCAGCCCCGCAGCAGCCCCGGTGGCCTGAGATGCCATGCCAGGACACTGTGGGCACGCGCATCGGGGTCAGGGTGGGGGAGCCGCGGGATTTGGGCTGTGGGAGCACGGCTGCAGCAGCCTGGAGAAGCCAACAGATACTCGGAGGTCGGGTCTCCTGAGTCAGAGGGGGCTCAGAAACGGTTCCCTTTGCCCCCCTGTGTTGACAGTCCGAGGGGAGAGGCAGAAAATTGTCTGCAGCGCTCTGGAGTGCCGGGGGATGGAGCAGTGGGCGTGGCCTGCATGCATATTAACGACCTCCACTTCTTTGCGAGTTTGGCTTTCTGTGAGACCCCTGGGCTGTCCCCTTCCTCGCGAACGAGGGGGTTTAACTGTATTTCACCTGAGCAGTTTGTGCTGTTAAAAAGATGGGATTTTTTTTTTGCAAACTTTGTATATCCTATAAAACTACTTTTTTTCTAAACACCAAGATTCTGTGAACATAAAACTCATAAACCATGAGTAGATGACTTCACCTGATGATAAACATCCTGAGGGGAAAGACAAGTATTATCGATACAGATATTCAAGATAAGCGAAGACAAGTAAATACATACAGGACTTTACTTGAAGTCCAGATAGTTACAAGACAATTCATTGTAATATGATTTGGAAAGAATGTGGTGCTTCAGCTTCATAGGATAAAACATGTGCACTTACAGATTTTTTGTTTTTAAGGCATTTGCTTTTTGATTGTCTTTTTTTATGATAACAGCGCTCATTAATTTACTAACATCTACCTTTATTAGGCAAGGTATTCTTTGAAGTCCTGTCAAAAGTGGGGACTACGTTTGCCTCGTAGAAAACTTAGAGGACCAAAGATAATATGGAAGGTGAATGTGTTCCTGGCTGTTTGACTTTGCCACTGCTGTGAGAGGACTGAAGTAGGTTTTTGTCCAGTGTCACATTTTTTTCCTTTTTCTGACTGTGGTGTTCACAAGACCTGAAACATTTTCCAAACAAAAACGAAGGCTGCAGAAGTGGCGATTTTATCCATTCTGAACATCAATTCTGTAGGCATCCTTCTGCAGTGATGCAAATAGAAACCTTGAATTAGCTAATGGGCTAATGAGGCAGATGAGTAGTGAGGTGATTACTCTTCCTGATGGCCAAAAATTGTAGCACACCCTATTCTGTCACCTTACCTCATCCACACCCAATTCTAACCTGTTGGAGATGTTTGTCTTGTCTGTGTGTTGAGCCTGGGATTTTGGACTTGTGTAAGCTCTTTTGATTGGAGGCTGTCACTTGTTGTGTTCATGTGATTTGGAGGGCAATGAGAACTCGTGGCAGTACTGCGTATATAAGAAGTCATAGTACTTTGTTTGCATGATGGACCAAGTGATTTTGTTCTTGAAAGTAGAAAATGTGGGATTTGCTCAGTTATGCGAGATCTTCTTTCTAAATATTTTTCTTTTAGAAGTATTAGGACAAAGCTGACTACTCCATTTTTCAGAGTTTGTGCAGATTCATTCCAAATCAGTCTAGAGGAGGAAGGCTGCAGTCTGAAATTATTGTATAGTGTTCAAGAGCGAAGAGGCAGATTCAGTCATTATTTGTAGAAAACAAAGCTGCAGGTTATGTTTTTCACACATTTGCTGCATTTAAGTTTTCGAATAGAAAATATGCAGTGGTGTTAATGTACTTGGTGAGTTTAGTGGTTACTGAGGTATTCAAGCAAATGTTTAATACATAATGTAGGATTAATTTCAGTTGATTTGGTTTGTTTGAACTAAGCTAGAAGGTACCCTGTACCCTCCTGTAACATTCCAGGACAGTCTCTAAGCTTAAAGGCTTAATGATTTAATGATGTTTTCCTCTTCCTTTCTCGGGGCACACTGGATTTGGATTTATAAATGACAGTATATATATACCATTATAACAAATAGTTTCTAAAATTTAAAACATTTTGTGTCTTGAGGGTATGATTCAGTTACTTGAATGTCTGACATTTGGTCTTTATTGTGGTCATAGACCACCAGTTTGCCTCAACAGATAGAGAACTTCCGTGCTTCTCTTTGCATACTCACTGGTGATAACCTTCTGAAGAGGGTATCAGTATAATTTACCTACTTTTTATATTTAGCCTGTGATTTGATAAAATTTGATTTCTTAAACTACGTAGTTACATATTGCTAAATTTAATCTCAAATCGTCCCCGTTTCGCTTTCTCGTCAAGGGTGGTAAGTTCTCTTGAATGATGGATTGTATACACATTGTATGTAACAGATTTATTTTTTTAAGTTTGGGAAGCTTTCAGTAGCTTGATTCTGTCTAAAGACACATCATTTTTAAATTAAGCACTGGTGGAGGAAAGCATAAGTGAACTCCTTGTTTATACTGTGAAATTGATTAAACTTCAGTTAGCTTGTTGAGATATCGAAGAGCAATGCGGGACTGAAGAAAACACATGCAGTTGATTCGAGTTTCTGAATGTTCAGTAAGTTTTTACACAAGCTTGACTACCCTTATGCTTACTAAAAGCAGTGATCTCTAATGATCTCATGTGGTTGGCAGCCCAGATTCATCTGAAAACCAGTGCTGTGCCCTGCAGCACCATACTGGAGTGTGTTCTTAGCTCTGACCTGGAGATGATCATCATTTCCTGCAGCAGCTAATTAGCCCAATGCTGCACAGCCCTAGATGGGAAAAAATCATGGCATGAGGTGGTATTGCTACAGGCATCTGGACTGTTAAAGCTGGATTTGTAAAGGATATGACATAGTTTTGTATCACATTGCAGCATGATTGCTGTCTCCAGCACTGATGAATGACATGTTTCTGGTTTTCTACTTACGAAAATGTATGTGGGGAGACATTAGTGAATAGGAAGATCAGAATTTTCCTTTTGGAGAGAGTGACTACGTTATCTCTTTCAAAAATACGGCTAATATAACTTACTGAGTAGTCAGAATTTAAAAGTAGAATGTTGTTTTGTGGAATTATTACCGTAAGTTGTTTTTAGAGGTCTGAGTGGGTAATGCCTCAGTGACTGTCTACAAAACTATTATCAAGTATATCAGTAATGTAATGTTCAGTCCATCTTCAGTCTTACAATAATTCTTGGGAGTGTAGCAGATTTTTGTAGAATGATGCTGTATGTGTCCTAAGTTAAATAGATTGAAAGCTACTGTTCATGAGTTTGAGTTTCTTTACTGAAAAACAGTAAAGAAAAATTTAGAGAGTAATTTATGCTAATTTTCTGAAAAACATGAAGAAAAAAGAGTCTGGAGGCTGTTTACTGAGTGACACACAGTTGTGTGGAACCTAATGAAATCCTTTGGAGCAAATAGATTATCGAATTGTATTTCTGTTTCACCAGACTGTTGTATGCCAGTTTGCCTGTGAGAATGTTTGGTTTATTTTTTCAGTTGGTCATTTTTTGGTATTTCACTGTTTTTCCTGTATCAACTAAATTTATGCTAGTCACAGTGAAGCAAGAAGCTATATATTGCCATAAAAACAAATCAGAACTCTGTAACCAATTTAAGATAGGTTGAGAAAACAATTAGTCTCTCTTTAATTGGTCACATGCCTATATATAGATCAAATTAGTCGTCCAGCTCTCCTAAACTGTATGTTACCATTGTCTGCATAGACTTTCTTGAGGTTTTGAAAGGCTGAACATCATTTGGATTTAATGTTTAATTATGGATTTCTAGAAAGGACATTATTAAAAAGAATGTGAGATTATGTTAACATTGATTCATGTGAATGCTTTATCATTTAATTTACATCTTCAAAGTGGTAATTTTTGCAGTTATGATATGAAGAAAGGATGATCCCAACGAATGGCTCTGTTTTATATTTAAGACTTTTGGAGAAGTGGCTTTAGCGGACATTAATTTGTCTTTCAGAGGTATGCCTACATTTGGCTTTCAAACTGAATGTAGTCTGTTGGAGTTAGTTTGTAACAATTATTTGAAATGCTGAGCTAGAGTTCATGTTAGTAGAAAATCTAATGTTTGATTAAACCATTGAACCAGTTGAAGGGGTTGTTTTTGCAAAAAACAAGATACGAAGGATTAATTTTCAAACTCTCAACATGTGTTTCCTTACTGCCATGTACATCTGCTGGTCCCTAGTGTGGGAGCAGCTGCACTGGCAGTATGCACCCAGCAGAACACCCATTCCCCCTGCTGCGGCACGAGGAGGGCACGGGGGAACAGAAGCTTCCTCCTGGTGCAGCAGCTGCGGCGGCGGCGTGGGCACGTCCTACTGCTGCCCTGTCCCAGCACACAGTGCTTGCCCCACTGCCTCCACAGCCAGCCCAGACCCCCTTTCATGGGGCACTTTCCCTGGGGTTACATCGTCACCAGGTGCGCCGGGCACACAGTCCCCGGGCACAGACTGCAATGCCTTCCCTGCCTGTAGCTATGGAAACAGTAACGCGCGTGTGGCGGGGGTCAGTCCCCCAGCTGGTCTTAGAGTAACAGGTAATGGCATGACTGGTGGTGGTGCTGCGCTGGGTCTCAGCAGCCGCCCGGGGCATACTGTGGCATGAGCCTTCCGCTGTAGGGACTGGGCATGGAGACACACAGGAGTGGGGCAGGGACCGCGGCACAGTTCCACGGGACTATCAACGCCATGATGAACAGGAGACATCACACACACTCCCCACAGGGCCAGGCCAGTCCCGCTCCAAAGGGAGCACTGACCCGTCCCTCGGCGAAGTGGAGGCACTGCACATGTGTCAACTGGGAAGTTCTGTTAATCACTGAGGCAGAATCACAGGGAAAATTTCTTGTGAACCAGTGACGTCGCAATGGTGAAGTCACAATGCACCACAGCATGGCTGTAATCCTTTGCTACTTCACAGTTCACCATTCATGGCTCCAATACACTGTGGATTTTTTCCTGTCATCTTTACTGTATTTGCCAAAACTTTGCGGATTTCACTTACTGCAGTATCTTTCTAAAACTGACCCCTCGCGATATTCAAGGGATTACTGTACTAGAATTCTTGCAGAGATTGATGTGTAAGAAAGATTGCACTATTCAACTTTGTATGGATCCAAGCCAGTGTTCATTATATTTAGAATTTATTACAGATGTGTAGGTTTTAACACTTTATTTTGTAATGTTCATGGATAAAAGTTAATTTTTGTCTGTTTTTAGATACTTAGGGTTCACATTAAATCTCTGCATTGCCAAAGTTCCCATCCCCGACGGGAGGCAGTGGTGCCATTTAAGAGTTGGACTTGATGATCATTGTGGGTCCCTTCCAACTCAGAAGGATCTGTGAAAATAGGGCTTGAAACATCAACTTCCAAGAAAAATTGTCAAACCACCAAGCAAATAACCAAATCCAAACCCAAAAACTCCCTACCCTCAAATAGTGGAAACTTGGAGTTTTCAAGTCACTGTATGAATCCAGAATATAGAACTTGAAGACTAACTGCACGTTCTATGTTACACAGTTTCATATTTGGCAGCACACTCACTTCAGTTTCTTCTCCTTTAATTTGCCTGCAATTCTGCTTGTATTGGAGCAGATATTGTTAAAACACTTAAGTTTTAAATAAGAGTTAATATCTTGTGTTATGTAGTTTGACAAGCAGTATTTCCTGTTGCAAGTCAGGTCATTTTCATTACTGCCAGTAGCACTGCTAGATCTGGCACCTAAAGCTGTTGCTGCTGTTGCATCACATGGATTGTAGTCTGTCATGGCTGTGGGCAGTAAGTTAACTGATGTGTTCAAAATTAAAGTGTTAACTACAATTACCACTTCCTGCTTTTTTGTCCCTGTAGTGGATGTGGCTTTACTACTCATTTTATGTGATACTTCATTCTTGACACACCAGGGTGAATTACATCTTTGTGCATTTGTTCCTCTTCTCAGCATTAGCTCATACCTATTTACACACCATAAATCATATCCTTGCTTGGTTTTCTTCTTTTCTTCCTTCTGCACTGAGTCATTGGCATTTGCTTTCATGAATCTTCTGTGACCTACTTCTATTTGTGAGCAATTAGTACATTACTTCGGTGGTAAAATATTCTTTTCCTGGTATGGGTGTTTTTGTGGGGGAAAGTACATGCAAAATTTGTTTTAATAAATGGCTTGTTTATTCGGTGCTGTGTGGAAGATGGATTTTGCCTTTTCTCTAGATTCTTGTGGGATTCTGTATAGACTGAAGTCTAGTACAGAGAGTATACTAAGTATAAAAGTAAAATTTTCATTTGGCTGTGTTTCTGTGTTCTTGGATCATCTTGAGAAAATAAGGTATTATGTATTGACCACTGAAGTGATTAGGAGAACTATAAATAAGAAATCAATCTCACATGGTTCTGGAAATTCCTTGTTTTCTATAAAACTCACGTAAAGAAATCTGGGTAAAGACATACTATGAATGGATTTTGTGGACCAGATTAATTCATGGAGGTATGTTTCACTTCATTAAACCTCTGCTTGGAGACTTGTCATGTTGAATGTATGCTGGGATGATGCTAGTCATTTTCTAGTTTCACCAGATTTTCATTAGGCATAGGCATGTGCATAAATTTAAGTCATATTGTCCTGTAGTTGTGGTGGGTCACCAGCTTCAGGACAGAGCTTAAAGTATACCTTTGCAGAGAAGAGGGATTCCCTTTCTCAGGATAAAGCATCATCTGTTCTCAGAGCCTGTATAAGGGATTGCAACCCAGCATTATTGTGTTTTGATCTCGAGAAAACTTACCTAGGATAGGCTGAAGGGATTCTAAAGTTGTACAGTATTTGTGATTCAGAGACCTGGATACTTAAATCATTAGAATGGCATAACATGTTAGAAGAAAGAGAATGATTGATGACATAACAGCTTTATCAGTACTTTATTTGTGATAAATAAATAGATAATTTGTTTCTGACCTCACTGTTTGAGTCATCCAGTCACTTGAAACATATGCCACTGCAACTTTTTTTAGTACTGTGCCACACTATTTTTAATACTATAAATGTGCAGGTCTGTGGCAGCAAACTGAAACACAAATCATCTGATATTTCCTGGCTTGTGTGTTGCTTGATGATTAAGGATTAAAAAAAAATAATTAAAAAGTAGACTGGATGTCAGAGGGCTTGTGTTGTCATCCCCACTGATGACTATGCCTGGAGATGTTTGAATTGCTTCAATAGAGATTATTCAGACATTTCCAATTACCTCACCGTGACTTTGCAGCGAAGCAGTGTGATGATCTGGATGTGTAATAAGTTGCCTTCCTCAGTAGGTGCACTGCCATGTGGAGCTAAAGTTTGTTCCTAGACCTAGTCTACATGCTGGGTTTTATATGGGGATAATAATTTGAGTTATAGCTAGTTAGTTAATTATGCTGGCACAGCTTTGTTGGAACACAAATGCAGTAGAAAAACACAGTTTGTATTCCTATGGTTCATTTTTATTTCCTTCTTGGAAAATCTGAACCAGTAAAAGATTTCCGTGCTATGGTGTAACTTTGTCCCTAGTTTAGATACATAGCTAGCTCTTCAAATGTAGATACTGTATGTCTAATAAAAATTTGTGGGGAGAAGAAATGATTGATGAAACTTTGTAAATCATTGTATCATAGTATTGATAAGGATGAAAAAGGCCTTGAAGATCATATAGTCCAACCTATAATCCAACCAAGTCCTAAAATCGGTAACATTTGTATCATGACACTCAACACCTCATCCAGTCCGCCCTTAAACACCTCCAGGGATGGCAACTCAACCACCTCCATGGGCAATGCATTCCGATGCTGAATCCTTCTTTCGGTGAAAAACTTTTTCCTGATATCAAGTCTAAACCTCCCTTGTTGGAGCTTAAGACCATGACCTCTTGTTCTATCTCCAACAGCCAGAGAGAAAAGACTGACCCCTGCCTGTCTACAGCCTCCTTTTAAGTAGTTATAGACAGTGATAGGATCACCCCTGAGCCTCCTCTTTTCCAGGCTAAACAGACCCATCTCTCTAAGCCGCTCCTCATAGGGCTTGTCTTCCAGCCCCTTAATCATCCTTGTTGCCCTTCTCTGAATTTGTTCCAGCACCTCGACATCTTTCTTAAATTCAGGGACCCAGAACTGGACACAATACTCAAGGTGCGGCCTAACCAGAGCTGAGTACAGGCGAAGGATAAATTCTTCTTTTTTATTATTAAATTTCTCTTGATGTTTTGTTAAGTAAATAAAGTAATATGACAGTTCTGCCTGTTACATAAGCTTCCTTTAAGCTTCTGGAAAGAAGCTGTATCAGATGTACTGATTTTTTATATTGGTTATTTGTTCTTTTAGTATTAAAGGGATTTGCCTTGGGGACTCCGAGGGCAAACAGACTAACTCGTTCTAGCTCTGTATGGCTGGGGAATGCCACTTTCTTGGCTGTAGGTACATATGTAGTGGTGCCTTAACAGTACGCCTGTGGAGTGTTTGTTCACTTACGTTTTAGCATAACTTTGCAGATGTCTGGTTCCTACAGAACAAACAGCCTCTTCATGGAAGCTGCTGTAGCTGGCATTAATTGATACCCTCCGTGGCAGCCTTGACAGACACCAACAGCTGAACGGGCACAGTGAATGGATTTTTTTTTTCACCTTCCCCTGGGAAAATAATGCTTTTGGTTGCTCTAATTATGGTTTAATTAAACAACTTTGGGTCAGCTGTCGGGGGAGGGAAAGAGAATGTGCATCTCAGTAAGGAGAGGGGGTCTTTTGTTTGCAGACCGAATTTCTGAACTACAGTCTGTGTGCATGCTCAAATGTGGGACACTGATGGTGCTGCCAGGGATCTTGTGGGAACAGATGTAGTTTTCAAATTGAATGCCTTCCTCTTAATTGTTCATATCCAGTCTCCTAGCCAGTAATGGGCATAGTTTTCAAACACTCATGTTTTGTCCTAAGTGATAATTTTTTTTTTTAAAGTTTTTAAAGATTTCCTTAAGTCCGATTTATTAACTGATTATGAATTACTTATGTCCAAACAAAAGACACTACAGAATATTAATTGCAAAATGTTTATTGCTTGTATACAAAGTATGACACTTTGGTTACATAATATTACCTCTTATCTCTTTTTAAAACCAAAGACTTGAAAAGGATCAGGGCCATTTTTCCTGTTATTTACATTGACTCCTTTAAAGGAATGATGCAAACTTGATTGTGTTGTTTAAAATCAGGAATTTATTGCAAACTTTTGACAACTCTCATATGTGTATGAGGAAAGAAGATAAACCACAGTAATACAGTGAATCCTATCTGTATCGCGACTTCTCCTTCACGACCTCGCCCATTTGTGAAGCAATTTTGTCGCAGTCCAGCTCTAGGCATCTGTGATATTTCATAGAGAGCGCATGCGCTCTGCTTCTGCTTTGCCAAGGGGCGGGGTCGGCTCTCCCTGTGCGGCGGGACGGCCCCGCCCTGGGCCCGGCTCCCCCGGGAAGGGCACGCAGGGAGGGTTCGGGGTTTCCCCGGCTCAGACTCGCGTTTACAGTCCTGCCATGCTGTGCCCGGCTCCTGAGCCGGTCCTGTGTGTCTTCGTGCCCAGTCCCTACAGTGAAAGGGTCATGCTGCACTATGTCCCAGGCGGCCACTGAGACCCAGTGCAGCACCGCCAC
>WEKX01006774.1:1750-16501 GCA_013390025.1 Pitta sordida
TTTTCTACAATGGCACAAATGTGTCCTTATCTACTTAATACATAATAACATTTCAAGCTGCATCTAACCAGTTGATCAGTCACCTGAGACCCTCATAGACCTTCACTTTTGGTTCATAAGATATTGATTGTATTTGACAATTTTTTTATTCACCTTAAATACAGGAATTTCTGTTCATCATTCTAGTACAGAGTTACAAGCTGTGGCCAATACTGCATCTAATTTTGTTTTACCTTCTTTGCTGTATTGTAATACTAATATGTGTAGACTCAGGCTGTCATATAAAACCAGAGTTGAAAATATTTTGAAGTAAAGATTCGGGGAAAAAAATAGTAATTTAATGACAGGCTAACACGCCTTTCCCTGAAAATATACTATCATCAAGAGAGAGAGAAAATAAAGCATGATCAAATATTCACCTATGAAATTCAAAATTCAAAAAAACCCCCAAACCTCACTATCCCAAACAATTTCAAACCTGGAAACATGACTTTATACAGCCACTTTCCCTCCCATTTCTATACTATTTTATAGTGCCATTACCTTATTCACTGTTGAAAAAAAATCCCAAAGACGACGGTGGTAAACCAGACAGTTTCAGTGGTGGGTTAATCTCTTTCCCTAACACCAAAATGCAGCAGTTTTCATGAGAGATCACTGATAGGCATGTTCAGCAGACAAAGTGACTGTCATTAAGCAACAGAAATTATGAGAAAAATATTCTGAAACACCACCACCAACCCAGGGATCTTGGATTTGCCTTTTCAAGGAAGATCCTGGCCAGTAGCTTACAAAGGCACAAATTCATAATAATGGCTCATTACCAAGAACCACGGACTAATTTAAAGACAGACTGGTCTTCTGGGGCTTGCTTCACTCTTGAGAACATAAAACTCACATTTTTCATGCTATTCCTGCTGTAGAGCAGAGGAAGATTTGGATGCAACATCCCCTCTTTAAAAGATACGATTGCAAGACAAGTTGTACTTGCCATAAAATTCTGACCTACTTAGCCCTGTCAAACTTGGCCTTTCCACTTGTTGAACTATGTCCCAGCTTCTGCTGTTGCAAATCAAACATTTTCAATGTCTAGAACACTGAATTACTGAAATTATGTGCAGGATAACTATTACTTCTCAAACTTAAAATTAATTTTAGAGTTTTTCCATCAGAAGCTATTTCTGATAATGCTGTACACTTTTCAAACTCTGCTTTTTTAAGCCAGTTCCTTTGTAGCTTTTCTTGCTATTGTATAGGGCTGAAAATACTTCCCTCCTCTTGTTAATTTACAGAGTACTGAGCAAGTCAATATAATTTACTTTTTCTGTAGATAATTTTATAATTTTGCCATCTAATTTTACCTTGAACTTTCAATTTTCCATTAGAATCATTCAGTATTGGAGGAAATAGGACACAGAACTAAATTATTTAGCAATGGTCTTTTTCTCACCTCATCTTTCTTCAAAAATTATTCAATGTTTAAATTACTCATGAAACCATTGCATTAAACTATCAGACTCAATTAAAAATACCTTCCCTCTTCTCATTTTCCTCTATCTGAATGCTCTCCTTCCTTTACAAAAGGGAAACCTTTTGACAAAGAGTGTTATTCTTACATGTCTGATTTATTTTATTCACCTTTCAAGAGAACCGAGGTAAATGTGACTTTCAGAAGGATTTATTGTCTCCTCTGCGCTATTATCTCCCTGTGGAGAGATCAAATTTTGCTGTCTCTCTTCCGCCAAAAGAGAAATAGATGGCCTAGCTGAACAGTTAGATCTTATTTCTGGGTTGTCCGTATTTCTTTGTCCATCGACTGAAGCTCTGCCTGCACCAAGTCTACTTCTTTTCCCAGGCTACTGTATAAACATTTCAATGCCCCTGGGATCATTGAACAATTGCCTGAAAAGTTCATCAGTTTCAAGGTTGCTTTCATGCTTACATCCAGGCCTGATACTAATTCTTTATTTAGACTAAAAATCAGACTCCCAAAGAGCGGAAGCCGTGTCAACAGGCAGTACCTGATCTCTAACACTGTGAAGAGATCTTCCTCTTGTCCAGTGTGGTACACTGAAATGTGTTAAAGTATCTTTGTGCGATGTGCCTGTTACAAAAAGCCAGTAATTGTCCCCTCAGTACGTGATTTGACAATTGTGGTTTTTCCTGTAGCAGTTTTGCTATTTTTTCACTCACGCAGTTCGAAAACTCTTACCTGTCTCCTGTGAGTGAGCCAAGAAAATCTCAGCAGTTCCCCTCATCGACCCACTATACTGATAACTTCTTAACAAAATAGTTTCCACTGGAATCTTTTAGTACTGGTATAGCACAGAAGCAGAGCAATCTGGAGGGATACTGAATGGTCCTAATGTGTGAGTGTGGATGAGGTGTTGAGTGATATGATTTAGATATGCTAGGTTAGTTGGACTAGATCATCTTCAAGGTCCTTTCCAGCCTTATCTATACTGTGATACATTCCATACCTGGTTCAGTGGTATTCATGTCACCATGCACTGTGATGCAGTACCAGCCTAACGAGAACACCTCACCAAAAGTTCATTGTTTCTCACATCTTCGCAGATGATCACAATTACAAACAAGAGTTGTGCTATGGAAAGCTTACTTGTTTATGTGCAATTTTTGCTATTGTAATCACTGCACAGGACTTGTGAAATAAGGTCCATGCAAATGGTATTAATCTTCCAAAATCTCTCTATCTGGGAGAAAAGTGATGTAGGGTCATGAGGGCAGTCTTCAAATAAGCTGAAAATGGAATGAGGAGAAGTCTCAGTGCCCCCAGTGGACTGGACAAGGAGAAAACATTTAAATTACAGCAATGGTAAGTCAGATCAGTTATTAGGAGATGAAATAATGAAACAGTCTCCAACACTACCAATCTTTAAGAAGAGAGAGTAATTCCTGTTGGCACTTTCCGCTGGGTTGGCCTTTCAACTAAGTGAAAAATATGGCACACCCAGAGGTACATTAAAGACAAGTAAATGTGGCACTTAGACACATGATTTAGGGTGGACTTGGTGGTGATGGGCTAACAGCAGAACTATTGAAGGGTCCCTTTCAACCTAAACAATTCCATGATTCTAAAACACATGGTCATGATTGCAAAGGATTTAACCACTCTATTTGCAAATCTAGTCATTTAAACAGCACCTGACACATTTTTAATATATTCTAATTGTAGTTCTTCACACAGTTTAAAAAATTGAGAACATCATGGTATTACACATTCTCATGAGATCCCTTTAAAGCCTTCAACTTTCTCCTACTTGTACTACATTATCTAAACTTTTACAGGGGAAGGAAAAATGGAAAATAAAAGATAGACTGGTGTCCACATCCCTTTTCCTCCTGATCCCTCCACTAAGACTGTTGTTTCTGCCTCAGTGTTATGTGAGATAATACTCACCTTTCTTACCTAGAACAGGAAATTACTATTTTAGTCCATCTGCTTCATTACTTCTCTGTTCATCTAGAATCCCCACTCTCTTCTATTAAAAAATACTAGAACTTATATAATTTTCTCAAATTCTCAAATTAGCATTGGATTTAAGAAATTTAGTATTCAGCACTACTTCTTGAATTTTCTTTGCTTCTCTTTATCTTCTGCTTCTGGATGTTCTTTGCTTGTCTTTTTTTAGCTTTTATTTGTTCCTTTGAAGTTCTTACAAGAATATTTCTGACACTTCAAGTATGTCTAGTAACAGTAACAAAACATAGTAAATCAGTATTTTATCAAAACAATGTGGAAAAATCCCATTTCATTTACTGAAAGCCCACCTTGGAAAATTTAAAAGCTGCAATCAGATTCCAGTTGCACCATATAAATGCCAGACAGAATGAGAAACTGTCACTATAATTGGCAAGTTTAATATAAGATTTGAACACAGCGAGTCTCTGCTTTTATGATGGCTCGCTTCTTTGTTATTTCAGGGTGATGCAAAAGAAAACACAAAACATTGCCAACAGTGGAGTAATTTTTAAGGTAAGCATGCAATTTTTCTTATATAATATTGAGGCTATTTATGTGATAACAAACAAAATTGTCTGCAAATGATTTCTGAATGCAGGTGCTTTACAATAATGCATCTCCCTCTGACATCTACATTATATAATCCCTTTGTCCAAAAGGCTTGAACCATTCTCTAGGAAATTAACCTAATGTATATTTTAAAGTTGAGAACTTAGTATGTCTTTATGAGAATTTCTTATTTTAAACAAGAGCAAAACATACCCTCATATATATATATATAGAGAGAGAGATACACTATTGGAAATAAAACCGTAGGATGAGTGCAATAATGCAAGCTTTACTGAATTATACCTCTTGGGGTCAACAGCAAAGATAATGAAAAAAACTTGTTGCCTTGTCCCAAATACCACTACAGTGGTGAAATGCATTTACTTATTTATTGGATACTGTAAAATGATTTCGTAGGAATTTCATTGTGTATTTAGGTTCAATTTCACATTTGTTTCCATCCAGTGGTCTGGCCCCAATACAAGGTTAAGAAATATGCAAGCAAAACCTACACAGCATGTTTGATCTTATAAAAATTCATGAATATTGTTACCACATGCTTTCTTCACACAGAAAAAGGAATCTAAATACCATCTGTGCGAGATAGTCTAATTAGGGGATTAGGACCACAGAAGTTCTGCTTGCTCACATGTTCTAGTGCCTGCTCTCTCAGCCACTTAGGAAAAAACACAAGTGAAGAGGAAGAGAAAAGGGACAGCAGCACCCTCTGGATCCAGGGTAGACAGAAGTTAACTACCCTCACAGAATTTAGTTGTCCAACTCTACCCATGGGAGTTTGCATTTTTTACTTCCCTTGATGTACAAAGCCTGGCCCAGCACAAGGCTTGTGAATAAACCTGGCACCAGATGAATCACATTTTAATAAGTTCAAATGATATTCTGCAACCAACTGGTATTTAATGGCTGCAACACACCACTGGGACCAATTTTTCAGGATTTGGCAGCAACAATAGAAAACTAAATGATAAAAGCACGTAAGTAGTTCTTAAACAAAATAAATGAGGTATAAACACAAGTAAAGGCTGTACTGAATACATAAAAAGTTTGACGACACACAGAACCAAAGATCCATTTGGAACCACACAATTTCAGAAAGAGAAGAGATAAATGTACAAAGCAATATTCTATTACAACAGCCACTAACGTGCTTCACCATCAGTTTAAAACTGTTTCTGTTTCCCACGTCGTTTTTTTTTAATCACAGGATAATTTATGGATGCTAGTAACAGCACGCAACCAAAACCCTTGAAGGAAAATCAGATCCTTTTATTTTGAACATGAATTCTGACAAGTTTCAACAGCTTATATCATATTCAACAATTTGACAGAAATTTGTAGACCTAAGAAATGAACTCACTCAGAAATACGTATTCAAAACACTTTTTTTTCCCTTTGGCTCACCAAATGCTCATAAACAGATGGGTTCTATTTGTTGAACATATTTAATACTTCTATTTTCTTGTTTATTTTTTTACAATTTCTGTAGTGGTTGTTGATAGCTCACTTTGACTAAAGAAAAATCAACATGAGAGTCTGGTTATGAATCACAATTACACAACTAATCTGCTTTTTTACTTAATACACATCCATATCTTTCCCATCACCAACTAAAATTTGTATTCTGAAAACATTTTCCAATTTGAAGCTAAGTCAGAGTATCTTTGTAGAGTGCTATATTTTTATCAGACTGTGGAAATACTCAATGTAATGCCCACCGCTCTCCTGATCTTAGAGCTAGAAGAATGCCATATGAAAAGTCAAGGGGATACATCAATATTGTGCAACATAATCAAAGAACAGCAGGTCTTCAGGATCTTGCAGTGGTATTTCCAAGACTAGATCAGCACTCTACCAGTGCTCAGATAAAGTGCAAGTATCTTTTAAAAGCACTGCTCAATAATAAAGATATTTAAAAATATAAACAAGAAAATAGNAAGATATTTAAAAATATAGTGGTTAGATAGGTTTATTATAATATATATCTATAAAATGTATTCAAATATAATAAAGATAATAAAGTTGTGCAACAAATATGTTGGAGAAGGAAATTACTCAAGTCAGTTAAGTGTTGAGATATTCAACACGATTACATCATTGAAACTACTTTTGACTTTCAATGTTCTCCCTTGTTTAGTCTAGCACTGCTGCGGAGGACCAAAGACTGATTACAAGGACTAATGTTTTAAAGGGATTTGGTAAGATCCAGCTGGCCATCAAGAAGAAAAACAAATCCCCAAACATTATTTATTTAATTACTTAGGCTGGATTTTAAAGTAGCTCTGAAAAATTAAGGCTCTACTAACTTTCCTGAAAAGATTTGTTATGGTTAGAATTTCAGTAAATTTACTTTAATCAAGTAAAGATTGAGCAACTGGCCAAGGCAGAACATACAGGCCTCTCCCAGCATAATGATCTTTGGTTCTCCAGCTGAGCTACATAAGTACTGGAGAAACAGAAGACAACAAATACCATATTGATATTCCACCATGCCAGTAGTTTACTCGAAGTGTTCAAACTCAGAGCTCTCACTTGTTAGTGACTTAATATTCCCCCTCCCATTCCGGACAGTCTAATGCCTTCTCAGAGACAGCCTTCTGCAAGGAACTCACACTGTCAACAGATGTGAGGGTGCTGCTTACTCAGCTCACCAGTGCTTGCCAAAACTTCTCTGCTGCTTCAGGCTGCAGTAAATTAATCCCAGTAAAGGCAAGGTTTGTTTGCTTCTCCAATAGTTTCAACAAAATCCTGATGCCACAATTCCGAGCAAGGCTAAGGGGAACAGCACTGGAGATAGCATTGGAAAAGCCAGAGCTCTGCTGGAATGCTCTTTCAAGTCCACATTACCTATAGGGTATTGACCTTAGAAAATCCACTTACCCTTTACAAGATACTGCTGTTTGCTCTTCAAATGTTTACACAGAGAAAACTGTTAGTAACAGTGCATATATACATTTAAGTCAAGGACACAAAAGTAGCCAGTGAGGGTAATAAAATCAAGTAAGGGGCAAGTTACAGAACCTTTTTCCTTAAGCTCTAAAATAAAAAGAATACAACTTTTTTTTCAGCTAAATTTTTTTCAAGATGACTGTGACTCTTAGAATTCAACTTTTGCATGGTTCATTTTGTTTTAAATTTTTGTGATCATAAAATAAAATCTAAAATAACAAAGGCAACCAACTTTGCTTCCATTTTCAATACCTCACTGAGAAAAAATGTCTTGTTCTATATTGGGAGAGTGAAGTTTTCCTGGCTGTTCAGAAAGCCAGACCCAAGGTGTTACTGAACTGGTGAGTAAAAGAACTGCTACAAAGAGGTCACTAGACTCTGCTTTCCCTGAATACCTTGAAATAATTCACTTTTTTACATCACAGAAAAATTCTAACAGGTACCTGAAAAAGCCAGTGCAGTAATAAGGTAGTTTTGTTGGGGTTTTTTGCTTTTGTTTTTTAAACTTAATACAGCTTAATTACTTTAAACATGAATTTAGTTGGACAGCCCCAGTCAGCAACACAGGAAAGAAATATCAAAAGCTTATGACAAACCCTGTGTATTTAATTGCAAATGCTCAGAAATAACTCATGTATTAAAGCTACAAGAAAATTCTCTCCAGAGACATTCATCCCACTGGCCAGCAACATTCAGCCCATATGCTGACTACTGCCAGTGGGAGTACTGAAGTGCTAAATTGAAGGCTGGGCAACATATAAAAGTTTGCTCTAAGTGCAGCAGAGAAGGAAAGAAATATGTTAAGTTCAGTACTGAACTTTTATTTTCTTTATGTATGCAAGGAGTCTCTAAACCCAGGGTACACAGTTCCTACACAAAACATGGATTTGTACAACACATTAACAGAGCAACATAGAATTTGTGCAATATTTGGGGTTCCAGGAATTTTTCAGCCTCTGCAGTAGTATGTGGGTGTCTTGTTTTGGTTGGGGTTTTTTTTTGGTTTTGTTTCTTTTTTGGGGGTGGGGGGGTGGTTGTTTTTGTGTGGGGTTTTTGTGTGGTTTTGGGTGTTGGTTTCTTCATTGTTCTTTTTTTTTGTTCAGCCTTGACCCTCCACTGGAAGCTTTTCCATGGCCTTTTATAAAAATTAATGTCATAGACCAAAAATTTCTCAAGGACACTCAGAGATTACATGTGGGAGGAAATGGAACTCTGGGTTGTTCGCAACATAACTGAGGCCAACCTTTTCAGTCTTTTAAATAATCATCTTCAGTGATGCAGATGAAAAAATAATGTCATGTTTACTGGCAAATAAAGAACATTTAGTCAGTAGTTTCTGGACTTTATACTAAAAAACCCAAACAACTGGCCTTGAAATGTCCACTAACTCAAAGTACCAGATTATTCAGAAACCTTTTGGAAGTCATTCTTCTTAAATCTTAATGCTTTAATAGAAAGAAATACTCCAAAGGTGAGCTGGAATCTAATTATTTCTTTTCTCCTGACTGCCAAGCATGCTTTCCAACTGATACTTTCAGCTTTGTACTCAGTCCTCACAGAACTGCTCATTACAGTCTTTGCCAGCTTGAGTTTCCTGATATTTATGACTTCATATAACTAATTTTCTCAGAAATGCAGCAATAAAAAATTTTCAGGCCACATAAATGAACTATTTACAGCTGGAACAAATCTGACAGATTCTACTTCCTCCACCAACACTGTTAAGAGCCCCACATTCATGACTTGGTCACAGAGGGCCTTAGCAGGGTCTAACTGCAACGTCAAGCATTGGTACTCAAAGCCTGTGAGAGGAGTAATGAGAGTGAGCAAGGTTTGCTTTCATTCTCTGACTGCTAGAAGCAGTCCCAGAAGATACAGACACAAGATCTTGGTTGCAGAAGGACAAACACTAAAGCTGGGTTATTTACCATAGCCTTGGATTTGAGGGAAGGACAAAGCAGCAAAACAGAATGGTCGTCTAAGTTTCCCTTCTCGCAAAGGCAAATTGGTATTGGGAAGAAGAGCTGGGTTTAGTTCATCAAGTATTTATAGAAAAAGCCAGAGAAAATTAAATTCATGAGCAAAACAGGAGAATGGGAGAATTTCAGCACTTCCCCCTGTAGACTGCCTCTAGCAAAGCCACCAGTTCCTTAGTTTCAATGACGTATCCCATCTCTTTTCAATCATGTTTCTAAAACACTATTTCTAAACTTCCTTGAAGAAAACTAATGTGTTTTCTTCAGAAGCTGACAATGCTGTATTGACGTTCCTGAGACTGCGGACCCTTGGGAAAACTGTCTCATTCAGTGGACCCAGCGGGCTGGCTAAGAAACGAAACAGAGCCCAAGGCAATGGAGGGTCTGAAACCTCAAAGGCCACGTAAAGCCACTTCACCCTGACTCCAGGCTGTATTCTTTATACCCCTTTTTGAACTCTCTTGAATATTGAAAAAAATGCCACATATTATCATTTCCTTTGTTGTTTCTCCATTAACCTCTAAAAAGAAAAAATGCCTTTACCAACAAAACATCAGAACATAAAATATTTCCTTGCAAGACTAGGCCCAAGTTCTACTTTGCCCCAGTATTACATCCCCATTAGTGGTGAGTTGCCGAGACTTAACGAACTGATTTAATAGAATTATTTTTTTCCTAATACAGAGAGTTCAGCTTCTGGCAGCCAGACATAGTGGTTTGAAAATGTTTGCATCTGGACTTATGTATTTAGTAGCCATTGACAGATCTATTCTTCATAGTTAGTTATTTCCTTTAGGAAATAATTCGTACCAGTATATTGCAACAATGAAGCCATTTCATCATGCCAGAAGGACAAAAAAAACAGGTTGAGATTTTCCAATTCAGTAAGTTCTCAATTTATTTTTTTTTCAGAGTTTCTTCAGAACAATGCCTTAATTAAGTAAAACGATAAATGATTTTCATCTAATGGGAGCGAGAGAATAGACACAAAAAGAATTTCCTGACAATGATCTCAGAAATCATGCAATCTTTAAACATTACATACTAATTAGGAAGGATAAAAGGAGCAACGGAATTTTTCTTGATGTTCACATGCTAGTTATCAAAACGCTAAGAAAAGCTTAGAAAATTTACTTTCCATGCCCATACTGGACCCTTAAGATTTCTGCTTCTGATATTGGCTTAATATGGCCAAATGAACAGAATCTTCCTTTCCAAAGCATTTCCAAGAGGGAAATTACACAAGCTCCTCTTTGACCAGACCTTTTTTTTTTTAAAAAAAAAATCATGGTTGCTATTCCAATGAAAAAAGTATCTTATCAATTTACTCAGTAGCAGCCAGTTAATAAATCATTCATTACATTGCTCTGCAACAGCAAAGCAATATATTTGCTACATATTCCATATATTAAAATTTTATGTTATAGGAGGCAACCCCTACCACAGAAGAAGGTAAGCACACAATGAATACAAGAGAAACATTCTTCATCATACTTCTATAGCTGTTTTCACCTACTTCCTTTAAAACTAAACATGTAGAAGAACATAAACAAACAAAACAAATAACCAAATGAAACTAGCCCAGCTATGAAACCCAATGGTCTAATGCTTCATGCATCAGAATCATTCAAAATATTCCTGGTGGTCTTCCAAAATAGAGAAATTAAACCAATTTTATTAAAAGTTACTGTCCAGCACAGAAAACTAATGACACTTAAATAACTGAGAGAAATGGGAATTTGAAGATGTGTTGTTCAGATGTTCTACACATATTGGTTGGCTTAACTGCCAGAATGACTGGAAGGGCTGAATGCCACCAAAAACCTTCACCATTACACAGTAGCCTAGAATTTGGACTGCTAGAGCTGACAGAATTACTACAAGCAAAACCCTTCCATAAAATCCCCTTTAACTTAGGAGCTGATTCTGAGTGGCAAATGTGTCTGTTCTTCAATGCCAGGATCTTTTTCCCTGTTCATTTCTAGTAAATCCTATTCATTTTCTTACCACTTTTCCACCAACAATACAACTGTTTCTATCAGCTCCCGTGTAATGTAGATGCATAGCAGACTCAAAAACAATATGCTTCACAGATACCCCCTTAGAACAGGTGTAATTAATTTTCAAGCAATCTGGAAGGATCTGGACAAATCCTGAAGTGAGCCCCTTAGAAGGCACTAGCTAATTTAAAAGAAAGAAACAAAACCCTTCCCAAGCCTTCTCATGGTTCAACTTTCCTAGAACCTTGCTTTTTCTTTTCAACTCTACTACGAGCAACAAAGAAAGGAGAACACTTCATCAGCTGCCTTCCTGGACACATAAAGAGTTATTTAAATGCTTTATCAACATTTTGGAATAGATCTCTCTTCCAAAACCAAGTTCCCACCACTTCCTTTGTGGTTCCACTCAAACAGTGGGCAACAGCATTAATTAAAACCAGCCAGGCAGATCTCAAGTATGTGCTCTGTTTGTTGTTTTAAATTGTTGAATATCAATTACCTTATTATTTTGTGATTAGCATGAAACATATGCATCTACGTCTTGTGGCTTTTGGCAGTGATTTAAAAAAAAATTCAGCAACTTTGCATACGGCTGTAAAGCAGCGTGTTTCCAGGCACTTTTAGCGCTGACTAGAGCCATTCCCAATCTGCTCACCAGCATGAAGTTAATTAGGAGAGGCATGAAGCTTATGGCTGGGTGCAGAAATCAGCAATGGAGCAAAATTATCCTTTTTTTGGCATCAGCCAGTAACTGCCGCTGTGTCTACATGAGTTTTTTTTAAAAAAAAAACCTGCTTTCACTGTTAAGTATCGGTTTAAGCTTTAACTTTGTATCTTATCCAATTTTCTAAATCCTTCAATGAATGTAAATTGATGAACATATGAAAACACAGCAAGCTAATTATGTAGAGCTCAGGGAGGTACTATAATGCAGCAATTTCCAGAAAATCCAGTTTCAGACACAGCCTTGGGATTCCTTTATCAACAGCTCATTTTCGACCAGAGTGCAACTGGCCATTTTATCCACAGAACACCAAACCATGATTGGACTGCAATGCAAACACGTTACAGAATATCCATGTAAAAAGGAATCTCTCCAAATGTTTCACAAGAGTCCTGCATCATTACAGTCCACACAGGGCAAAAATATCACCACGACCTTGGATAAACGGATTTCATTAAGGTCCTTTTCATTTTTCTTGTTACAAGGACAGAGTGAAAGCAGAAGAATATGTACGATGAAAGAGAAGCAGATAGGAAAACCTTCCTATCAGTATCCCTAGTAATAAATTTTATTCCTTTTATCATATTAGATCAGGGGTTTATTATGAAAGAGGAAGCATTAAGCAACCAAAAATATAATCTAGGCCTAGATGAAATTCAAACTACTTTGTTTTTCTTGATTTTGCAAGCTAAGGATGGATTTCCTTGTCTAGGTCACCTTCTACAGTAAAAGGATGGCTCAGTTACACAACAAGGCATTCGCTATCCCGCTATGCCTCAAACTGTGTGCATAATACAGTTTTTAATTTAGATAGTCTGCTTTTGAAATTACTCCCAAACATCAGCCTCCTTGTTGTATTTCAAATTGCACTGCATGGCAACCTTGCAGCATGGGAAATGGACTCCTTTCAGCTGAAGCAAAGACAGAAGACAAGGTCCTGCAGAGGAGGTAAGGTCATTCATACCAAGCACCTGGACCAGACCTAGTGTAAAGTAGAAGACCTTAAAAGCTACAAAGAGCTGATGCTGGGGCCTTATCCCAAACTTTTTCACTCTTACTGCACTGAGTATTTCTCAATATGAATAAAACCACAATCTCATTAGGTGTCCTTTGGTTTATGCTGGCAGAGTTTAACCAGAGAAAGTTCAATCCCATATTCAATACAGCTCTCATAAGCCAGGGACACAACTTTAGGTAGAGGCAAGAGGGTACATGGGAGGATGGAAAACAGACTTTCAGATGCTATTGACAGGAGGAGGCTCAGGATATTCCAAGTCAGCCCCTTTGTTCTCTTCTTAAGAGAAAACGCAGAAATACTATAATGGCTCATTTTTGGAAACTACTATTGTCTCTTCAAATACTGACACGTGTTCCTATTTGAAGAACTTCGCTAGGAAGTACCACAAGACCTTCTTGTTACATGAAACTTTCTCTGATTGTTTTGCCCTCAAAACATTTTTCTGGAAGAGCATCCACACTCTTTGGTGGCAGGATCTTCCTACCTTTGCCAGTATGTGAGGGACATCTTCTGCTTCTGATCCAACAATCTTTACCTTGAAACCAGCCCTAAGGTAAAAAAACACTCTTGCTTTGTTTCGTTTTGTTTGCTATAATTTGTATAAGTTGTATGTATTTGGGTTTGACTTTGAGAACTTTCCATTAAGGGAAGGCGGGTACCATTCACAGAATCAGAAAAGGTGGAAAAGACCATAGAGGTCATCAAGTCCAACCTATCACCTATTACCTAACCTAGCCAAATCTGTTACCTAACCTGTTGCCATCCTGCTACCAACACACCATCCTACCTATAACACACTACCCTAATATCTAGGTCATGCCACCAAGTACATCATCCAATCTTTTCTTAAACACCTCCAGGGATGGTGACTCCACCACCTCCTTGGGCAGCCCATTCCACTGAGAGATCATCCTCTCTGTGAAGAAGTCCCTTCTAATGTCCAGTCTAAATCTCCCCTGATGCAGTTTAAGACTGTGTCCTCTTGTTCTATCACTTGTAGCCAGAGAGGTAAGAAAGCATCTTCCAGGTTCTGTGTGTTACCTTTGTGTCTAATTAGATAACCATATAAAACTGCAGAACCTATGTAATTCAGGGTGCTTCACTTTGGAAATGACTCCTGGGCACTCAACATGACAATAAGGAGTGCTTCTTGTCTCAAAATTGCTTTGGTGACTTACTTGAAGGCATCACATTCCCCCTCAAAAGCCTCCAGCACTGAATACCAAAATCTAGGAGATTTAAGATGTAGCCCCAGCCTCCCAAAGTTAATGTATTCAGGATATTGCCATCTCTTGCATCAAACATCACCAGCGCACTTCAAAGCACAAAGAGGACCTAGACTTTGAAACTAGATACAAGTTCAGACAGAACTACCTGGTTATTTCTAAACCTCATAATTACAGCATTCCATCATGTCAAATTCACATTAAAACATTATTAGAACATTAACATTTTGCTAGATAAATACAAAAGATGAATTTTTATAATGGGCACATCAATCAAATATTGGTATGTCTGACCTTAACTCTCTCTACTATGAAGAAGATTTAAAGACACAGTCACAAAATCACTCACAAAAAAGCCCCAGAATGCTGCCCACAAGTGGAAATTAAAACAGTCCAACAAAACATGTCAGTTTCCAGTAGGCGAAAAAGTCACAATTATTTGATGTGAGATGACTCCCAAAGACTAAAGGAGGCAAAGGAATCACAAGCTCTACTAAACCCCATTATTTTAACAGTGGCTTGCTTGTGATGAAAATGCTTATCTCTGAGAAACGTTTGCAAGGAAACAGAATCACAGAATATTATGAGTTGGAAGGGACCCACAAGGATCATCTAGTCCAACTCACCATCTAACACCCATACAGAGACCGAGAGCACATCCCAGAGCGGAAACACCAACCTAGATCCCTCACAGTCTAGCAAGCCACCCCGAGCCGGAAGGGGCCCAGGATCACCCAGCCCTACACCCCCCAGCTAGACCATGTCACTAAGCTCCTCGTCCAGTCTTCTCTTAAACACCTCCAGGGA
>WEKX01006774.1:16745-29031 GCA_013390025.1 Pitta sordida
TCCAGTCCGTGCTTTACAAGTTTCTCCTGAAGCTTATTGTGGGAGACCGTGTTGAAGGCTTTGCTAAGGTCCAAGTACACAACATCCACAGCCTTTTTGTCATCAACCAGTCGAGTCACTGGATCATAAAAGGAGATCAAGTTAGTCAGGCAGGACCTGCCTTTCCAAAATCCATGCTGACTAGATCCAATGTCATGGTTGTTCTGCAGTTGCTGTGTAATAGCACACAAGACCATCTGTTCATAATTTTCCTTCTTTTACAGAATATTATAAACAAGGTATCATTGAAGACTTCTGGATTTGGGGACAAGATGAAGAGACTGAGAAAGCTGTAGAATTATTCTATACTCAAAATTAATATTGGAAGAACTTTGAAGAAGTAGAAATTAATGTAATAGTGAAAGCACATCCCCAAGATAATGAGAACTCTGTGATCCAGTGGAATTTTGGATTCTACTGAAAACAAACCACCTTGATATTGCTAATTCTTCAGGAAGTAGAGATAAAAAATATTCACATACACTCAAGACAATACTATAAACATGACATGAGTGACAAAATAGAAAGAAAACACAATATTTACACATATAGTCACGGTTACCAATTCCAGCAGTAGCATTTTTGCTTATAAATATGATGTAAATACAAAAATAAACACAATTTGAGTACTGCACAAAGACTGAATGAAGTACATTAAAAGTACACCCACAATAGAAACAATATGCACTTCGCTCATCATAGAAAAATTATTAGACTGCAGCTATTTCTAAGCATTTCTACGGTTTTTAAAAGGTACTTTTATTTGACAGTAGACTAGCAAAAAGCACGAATTTAAGCAGCTCACTGGTAAGGTAACAAGTTTTTATACTACATTCTCAGAATTTTGAAGAACAGAACTCTCCCTACTCTGACTAGATTGCCAAAAAGTCTAAGTGTTGCTGATTTTACTGGATAGCGGCAATTTTGATAGTATTGTCTTACTATTTTGTATCAATATTAAAATACAACTAATGAAAAAACTGTATGCACTATTTTCTAGAAATCATTTCAAATTCAGGAAGGATCTGTCATTTTACAGCTATTTTTATGTATGTTTAAATTCCATATGAAGACAATTACAAATAAGGTAGCAAAAAGCATGGAAGAGTTTTAAAAAGAGTAACAATACTCTCCTGTTCTGAGCTGGCTTTGCTCCATTAATTGGCTGAATTGCGCAGGATTGCTCAGAAGATTAATTGAGGCTAATGAACTGAGGTGCCTGCAAAGGGCAGGGAAGGGCCAACTCTCCAAGGCTTCTCACAGAGGCTGCTTTCAAAGAGGCAGGAATATACAAATAGACTATAACCACAACTTAAGAACAGGAACTTGTCACAGGGCAAGAGAACAACTGAATTCACGTAACCTCATTCCTTACCTCTATACGCTTTCCAAGCCTATGACTGGCAAAAAAAAAAAAAAAAAAACCCTCACCAAAACAAGTCAACTTGCTCTAAATTTAGTCTTAGGTCATTTATTCATCTGCCAAATTCAATCATTTAGATGTATCAGATGTCCTCAGATTGTGTATTAAATACTGTACGTGGCCTGGTGGCTGTGATGACCATGACTGGAACACGTGCCACTGGCTTTCCAGAGCAGAGAGCCAGACTTTCCAAAGGCTCTCATCAGCCCTTCAGGTTGAGGCCAAAACAGCCTGCCTGAAGTTCTGCTAATCAATTAGCCGAGGCCCAGGCCAGCCCAGAAAGGGGTCATTTAAAGGGAAGGGTGGGGAGTACGTAGGACAAAGCTATCTCTTGCCCTAGAGGAGCTTTTCATGTGCATATGTGCCTTGAGCATTGTTCTGCCACTGAAGGGCCACATTAATCAAAGTTCAGGACTGCTTTAAATGCAGAAGTACAGAGCTGCCTATTCATTGGTGATTTATCACCAGGCCCAACATGCAGTGGACACGAAACTTGGAAGTTGCCACCAACAGACAGGAGAAGTGGGATGTGGCAGCGGGTGAAGGGAAGCTCAGTCCAATCACCTCCGTCCGACTGCCACGCGAGGGGAACGCGACGTCAGCCCTCACCTCGGCGAGCGTCTACAAAGCATCCCGAGGGAATGAATGCCTCATTTTGATTAGCAGAATTGTATAATTGCTGAGAATCCGGAAAATTAAAGCTCACACAGTCATGAATACTGCCATTATATATACATAATGTCCTAAGTGTCATTTGCAAGTGCCTGGAACCCAGACTATAAATTAAGATCTCTACACCTCCCTCAGAAGGCTGTGGAAGTTTTAAAGCTGTTGGTCCTTGCACAGAGAAAAATAAAACCCGTTTTTCACGTTTCTGTGGTTCTAAAATGCTTGTGTCAGTCCTTTAAATTTAACCCCGAGACAGAAGTTTCAAAAGCATCTTTCATTGACTAGGGAATTTCTATTTAAAACTTCTTAACCAAAATTATCTCTGAAATCATCAGTTTCGATTATCTCTGAAATATTTTCTCTGGTCACATGTTATACTCCATGTTATGACTATTATCGACTCAACAAATCCAGTCCTCTTAAACATTACTCAAGGAAAGGGACAAAAGCACTCTGACGAAAAAATGCACATATGTAAAATTCTGATTTCTTATTTTTCCTCACAAATGCAAGAAATAACAATTGCACATCTCGACTATGACAAGACAGCTAATATCTAAATTTTATGTAGAGACATACAGACAATTTTTAAAGCATCACATCTCACATTTTGGATGTTTTTTTCCCCAAGATATAAATTTCAGTAACATGAACAAAAAGAACAGACACAACAGAATTCTTAACACTCATTCACTGCACAAAGGAGAAACAATGAGAAATTGTTTCAGGAGGAAAGAGGAAATCACTGCGACTCAGAATACAAAGACCATGACAATACCCAAAGGTCACAGTTTAAAACTGTACCAAATAAGCTCTGACACCAGCCCAAAACACGCATGTTGCAAAGTGCCATCTGTGCAATCTAAGTAAATGTAAATCTTTTGGGGATCTCTCTGAAAACTCCAAGGAAATATAACCACAGCCTGTGGACAATTACACCTTTCCACTTCTAGGAAATTTGCATTTGCGATCTCTAGTCAAGGAGTGAGTCTTCATATTCACCTATATTTTGCTTTCAAGGATACAACCCCTCTGATAATTCCACTTTAAATACAATATACACAAAGAATCCTCAGTGCCTTTGTTGGCTGTTAAAAAAAACCACTGCAAAACCAGATGTAGCATTTGGCTGTACAGCATTAAAGCTATTAATATTATACTAACTGGATTTGCCTCAGTGTCTACTGAGTGTCCTTAAAATAAAATTAAAAAGATTTTTTAAAGTATTCTTCCCAAATTTCACATCATCTGATCTGACTTTTTAATCCAAGTGCTCCAAGTTTCTGTGTTTAGTCCTCACGATACCTTTATTCTCACAAAGCTTTAGGTGAACACTTTATTATATATCTTAAGTAAACATGCCTTTAAAAAATATAAAAACTTTCCCTGAAGCAACAGTTTCGAATTTCAGAGCATAAAGAACCATTTCTAAATCCCTGAATTTTCATCTAGAAATTCTCTTTAAAGATATTTTGAGGGGAAAACAAACAAAAAGACACACCAAAAAAATCCCCCTCAAAAGCCTCCCCAAAGCTTTTCTATGCTTCTTGTTTCTAAGTTTCACTTGGAAAAAACATTGTAACTACACAGAAATACACATAAAGCACAATATACTGACTTTTTTTTTGGTTTAGTTGTGCTGCAAGTCTATCAACTGAGGCGCCTACAATTACATTAATCTGAGTACTAGGTTTCAGTGCAATGGCTGATTAGTGTGGTAATGTACTTCAACTGACCTGATGGTTTAAAATATTCCCTAAAGAAGGGACGTCACTCAAAATTAAAGACTAAAGCAATTTAAACTTCATGGCATTTTCTAAAATGACCCAAATTAAATCTGAGAAAGTGAAAAGGTACATTTAAAGTTTGGCTATGAATAGCTACATTACAATTTTTCAGTAAATCTTTATACACACACATACACATGCATATATGCTTTTAAATACCTTAACCTACTTGTCAGGGGAAGCATAAAATAAGGTATAGCAATTAAAAAGAATAATAATAAACATGAGTTACTGAAACTAGAAAATTTTTTCTCCCTCAGGAACAGTAAATTTAGGTCTTACAAAGCCCTGGAAGAAAGCAAGACTGTAATCATTATATTTGCAAATTCTGTGGAATCAAGGAGAGTAAAAGCATTGAAGAATAGAAGCTGAAAAGAATCTACTATGGAGCAATGTATGAAGAAAATGAGGCATGTGGGTGGAATATATTCTGCATTGAGGTTAAAAAAATATATTCAGTTTAACTATAAACTAAAGGGAGAAAATTGGCATAAGCCTGGAAAACATTCAACATATTCATATGAACAACTTGCATGAAGGAAAGGAGATTGGTGCTTCCAGGAGTACTACAGACTTCAGGCAGCCATTAGTAAAATGATAAAGTACTCTATATGAAGATTCATTAACTACAATCACGTTTACTTGTGTCCTTTTCAGTTTCTCTTGGAACTAAGTATAAGATTCTCTAATATAACTGAAAGTACAAATTCGAATTATAGGGAGCCAAACGTGACAGTATTACTTGGGTCAACTTGCAGTGAATTCAAATCTGGATGGAGTTACTCACTATGCTGTTTATTTAAATACTCTAGTTTCTGAATGATGGAAAATACACAGAAAAAGGGAAGAAAACCAGAGCACATTTCAGGCCTATCATGTATAAAGTACACAGACTTTGAAATTAACCATAAAGAATTCATGTCAGATACTCCAGTGACAGCAGTCTCAGAGAACAAAAACGCAAGAATGAAGAGGATTATAAAGAGCCAAGAATCCAATGTTTAGCTAGCTATGGAACAATTTAAAAACAATTGTCATTTTCAGAACCAGATTACAGGATGAAATACAACAACAAAGGATAAAACTTATTAAATCTCTTGTAATACTTTGAAATCAAAGCTCCAGTCACAGGAAATCAAGCTAATTCAATCTAAGTTCTTCAAATAAAAATATGTTTACCTCTCTTAACTAGATAAGTTAGTCTACTAGCCCTGGCTGGTCACACAGTTCCCTATTGGAATTAAGGATGCAGGGCAGGAATCTCAAGACTGAAGCTTTGGATGCACATGCTGTTTACTCATTTACTACAGGAAGAGACTAGAAAAGTAGTTATCACTAGACAATATTCCAATGTCACAGTTTAACAAAGCTGGGTAGTGTTTGCCTCACAGTTACATCATGGTTTTGACAATTTTGACAGTGATTAATAAATTTGGGTAAATAAATTTTTCTAACTAGTGTGCCATAACCTAGAACAAAACAGGTAAAAAACACGTACCCATGGAATACACCATGCGTTTACCCACTGAAGTAAACCCTGGACTTGAGGGCTCCACAGTCACAATTGCAAGAGCAGAACACTTCAAGGTGCTCTTTGATCTCCACTGAGTCTATTAAGAAAAGCATTTGTTATGTAATTTATTTTTTTTTAATGAACGTGAAGAAATGTCCAAATCAAAGAACTCTAGTCACTCAAGCAACAGGATTTCTGTGAAACTGCTAAATTAGAATACCATCACTGTGACTCCAATCTGAAATGGTAACCTGGGGCCTAAAGGGCCAAGGCCCTCCAAGCTGAACTTCTGAAAAGAACTTCTTGCGAGAGGTGAAATTCAGAACAAGATGAGCAAACCATATAAGACTCAAATTTATTTTTTTTTCCAGAAAACAATAGGTAAGACATGATCTGTCACGCCAAAAGGTGAAATACATATTGCAACATCTCCTGATTTTTTCCTCACTTTCTGCTAGATGCACATCAATGTTTGAGACACTTAAAAGTGGCAAAACAATTTGTTAACGAGGCACTGAAACATCTTTCATTAGAGAGGTGTTAAGTTAAAATCTCAATATGCTATGAAACAAAAATCACATTTTTATTCCCAAAGTATTGTCTTGGGAGACACAATTATGTCTCTCAAAAATATTTTTCTTGAATAATTTTCTTGAAATGCAAAAAACAAACCTTCAGATGGCATTTGCTAACGTACTGCTAAAAAACTCTGAACAACCCAGAAAGTGAACTTTTTGCCTGAGTATTTGAGATTAATTAATATATTCATTACAAACATCTGTTTAAAAAACCCCTCTCAATATAAATTTGCTGTAATTCCTAAATGGGATTAAGCATATATTTGAATATAAGCTCTTTTAATTTAACCGTGTCTCGATATTATAAATCCCATCCATTTCTGGAGTTGTCTGATTTACAGGGTTGATGCCCTGGAGGAATCTTTGAAGAAACAAAAACTATTGTTTCTGAATGATACATAAGATCTCTTCCAAACATCATAAATCTCAAGTAAACTGTTCTTTATAAGTGAAATTGAACCATCCATACATTTAAACAATACCTGATAAAGTGTTTCATGGGTCAAGTAGTGTTCTTACAGCATTTTAATTGAAGGAATTTGTCTTATCAAAACACTGTGTTAAAATCAAATTAAAAGTCATCTCAGTTGTCCAGATCTTATTTAGACTGCAAGAACCCATATGTTGAGTAATTCTATTCAAGTGAATGAGAACTCAGGAGATTAAGTCTACAGAAATAAAATTAAATATAATTAACTTCTAGGAACAAAGGAAGAAAACTCCACCTCTAGCTTCAGTTTAAATACTGAAGTTTTTAAAGATCATACAGGAAGGATAAACACCAGAGGACTTGGGACTCTAGCATGTGAGTGATGATGGTCAGGACACTGTGCTGTTACCTCTCATGTGCATGTCATAAATACTTGATACTTAATCACAATACTTCCGTTTCTGCAGCTGTACCTTGCACTGAACTACTTTTAGGCAATTAATTTATTTGACAAGGACATAAATTTGTTGTGCCTTGGTGCCTTGAAGCCTGGTCTGGTTCAGTTTTGGATCAAGCGGACCTTTGCCACCACATGGACCCTGATGAGAAACAGGAGAGTGGAGCAGTTCCCAGGCCGTGCAGCCCATTCAGCTGGCCCATGGTCTCTCTAACTACAACTTTAATTAAAAACTCCAAAGATCAGTGTGCCCACTAGTCCTAACAAAATCTGGATAGTTCATTACTGGCCATCACTCTCACTGTTACACTTACAGACGCAAAAAGTTGGAGGAGCCACTTGGACAAGCAACCAGCACAACCTTCCTTCCCTAAACTAACTTTGACACAGTTTAATGCGTGTGCTGTTTTTTCCCAGTATCAAGTCTTACTCAGAAATACAGAGCATGGGGAACCAAACTTTAATGTGATGCTGATCTCATCTATGTGGCTTATCTGCTATGTATTTGGACTGATCTAACTTTTTTGAAAAAATGCATCATTTGAAGGAAAAGCACAGTTTTGTCAGTTTCTTGAAGTTGTTCAGGGTTGTAGAACCTTTAAATAAGACCTGATGAAATACTCCTTAGTAAAGTGTTCTCCTCTTAGTAAAAAGCAAATGAAGTATTCAAATGGACAAAGTTATTTTTTTCCCCGTGCCATAAGTGTTTGTCACGTGAATGAGCTCTCTGAGAGGCACAGCTAGTCACAGGGCACATACTTCATATACACAAGCATGAGTTTGGCTCACCAAGGGACAAAGAAATTCAAGTTCTATTTCTCCTCTTTTCATTATTTTTTTTTTAATGGGAGGTTTTTTTTTTTTTAACATTCTCAAACTTTAAAAGAACGGTGATTGCAGACTCCCAATTTCAGACCTGTTATTACTTCTTGAATCAATGTCAGTAATTCATAAAAGCTGCAACTTCGTCTTTATTACCTGGGCTGTCAGGAGAGAACAATTACGAGCTCTCACCACAGGCATATGCTTCAGTCACAAAACAACTCAGATGACTTTACTGATACTACTCAGAGGAGTGAGAGCTACAGGAAGATTGCTAACCCTGCCTGTAAATCAACACTACCATAACATTTCTACATGTAAGAAAGCACAGAAATAAATTAAGTCATAAAAAATAATCTTTCAGAAACGATACAAGTCCAGCTACTGGCCTTGCCTCATATCCTGCCAGCACAAAGAATTCCTGCTCACTAGAAAAACAGTCCATGTTGGAAGCAAGCAGAGAGGCCTGTGGGAATTTGAAAAGTGTAAGGCTATTATTTCTAGGCTTTCATAGCCAGAAATGTGATCAGAGCTGCAGGAAAATGCAGAAACCAGAAGACACAGCAATTTCAATTTCAACCACAGAACCTCTGAAAGTACAGTTATGTGTAGCTGCAGCTCTTGAAATCATATCAGTATTACCACATAAGCCTTCATAAAACAGTTAAATATTTAAGTTTATTCCAACAAAGGTCCTTTTGGCAAGGTAACCCGTTCTCCAACATGCACAGAATGAATTCAGGTACGTATCCTCAAAAAAAACCACTAATACATTTGCTGGCTAATGAATGGATGACTTTTTAATTTTCCTAACTGAACATTAGGACAACAATACAGGACAACAGGTCCATATTTGCATTCATTATTTCATTTTTAGTTCTGGTACAGCCAGCATAGATTCGAGGGGTGGGGAGGGAGACAAGAGGCACGGGAGGGAGTTTTCCAAAGAATATCCTTAAGGAAACAGCAGTCTGGTCCACAGGCTTGTACTGTTTTAATAAATCAGTTCAACTTCACATGTTGACACGTTTTAATGGCTCTACCATCGACTTGTATATTTTAACATGTGTCAGTAAATACACAGAAATAAGCCAAGCTGACCTAAGCAGTTTGAAACCAGTACAAATATTCAGCTGGGGCACTCAACTTAGTAAGTTAAGCCAGCTTCAAAACCTACTTTAAAAAGTAAACAAAGCTTAGCAAGTGCACATGCATGACTGTATAACACTTATAACCCACCCCATGACTCCAAGTACTAAATGTGCCAGGAGTCCAGCTAGGATGCAGCTTCTACAAAAGAAGTGAGAAAGGGGTTTTGCTTTTGATTGACTCTCCTTCAAATATATTAAAATCGAAAGAAAAAACATGGATATGTGGCATCCTTGTTTCTTTAATTTGCTCTTGGAAGCCTAAAAATGTATTTATTAATTCCAAGTTAACCTTCAAAACTGCTGGTTTGACAAGCCTCTGACAAAGTATCATTCCTAAAACGTATGCAAAATAATGAAGCAAAGTGATATGAACAATAGACCTCTGCAACTCTTGAACACTGCTTTACTTTACAGAATTTTCCTCAGTCATTCATGGTAATATTTGTAAATACTTCCCATGATTTTTCCTGATTTTACATATAATGATCCATTTTCTATCATCTCAGACAACAGACAATATGAATTCCTTCTCCTCCTTCTACCAGTTGACTTAAAAAACAAAAAATTAAGGCCTCCCCCAACTAAAACAAATACAGAGATGACACCAATTACTCAAAATTCTTGCTTTATACAGACAGTTGCTGAGTCTGAAGACATGACTTGCAAGACCAAAGAAATGCAAAACCTAGAACTGACTGGCCAAAGGTGAATTATTCTATTTCATTATTAGAAAACTATTTTATTATCATTCAGTTTTCACAATTGAAGATGATATTTTAAAATTATACAAGTCTATAAAACAGAATTTATATTATGACATTAAAACAGTAGAAAACCATTATCTGAAAACGCAGAACTAATATTTGTGTTTTCTATGCAATCTAGCAAAAGAAGACGACATAAATAAATAAACGTAGGAACCTTTGTAAATATTTGGTTCACATTCTTCCATTTTGTGCTTCTCTATTTTACAATATTGTCCCCTCCAATTACTGTTATATAATTGCAGTAAAAATTGCTTAATACATGGATCGGTACTTAAGGCAATGTCGTGGATGTATCTCAGGATTATTATTGTTAAAAAGCCCCAATATAGAGTGTAAATACTGCAGCAAGACCTCCAAGACCCAGAGGCATCAAGTCAGCATGCAAATTCAGAAGTTCCCTCTGACAAGAGCTCATACCCTGGGCTTCATCATGACTTGATGGCCATGAGAAGTGACAGTGATCTCTGCACGTCATGGGGAGTTGATCAACCAGCTCCACTTCATTAAAGTACAAGCTTGCAGAGGCATACATTAGCAGGACACAAAGGAAGCTGTGCCGCATGGTAAACACAAGAGCTTTAAAAATAAGAAATCCTGAGAAAGTCACAGTGAAGGCAAAAAAAAATAATCTTTTATTAAAAGGACTCAAATTTGAAAAGATGTTTTCAAAATGATGAAACAGCAGAATCTAGAAACTAAGTAAAATTCAGCAGGGTAGCACGCACAACATCTGGGATTTTAATGCAGCAACACTTATTTCCAGTTCCAATCAACCTTTTTTTACTCCTCCATGTGAGTGCATGGGCAAAATACAGCTGCTAACTAGCAGCGAACAAAGTCTTGTTAAGGTTGGGGGAAACAATCTCAGGCAGAAATGATGTAAACCTGTGAAATGTTACCCTGCCAGGCAGGAATTGGCTCCTGCCTTCTGATAAGTAGAAGAGACGTGAGCCATCATTTCTTCACACCCATGCCTTTGGTAAATTAGGCCACATCAAGTGTCTCCTCTAATAACTTCTGTGATAGCCCAATTTTCCCTCTGTGATGGCCATTTTCATGCTTGTTTTCTTTTATCTCATGTCAGTTTTCCCCTTGTCTGAATCCTCCCCAATACTGGTTTCATCATAGATAAATAAAAAAATAAATGTACTATTGCAATGACCACGTCCAAGGGAAGGTGAATATTCTGTTTGATTTGTTTATCAACATTTTAAAAACAGAACACAGAAAATATTTACTGTTTTCCTAATCACTAGGCCAACCTTCATAGGCTAAACAATTTTCCTATTAATTAATCTTTCCCTTGAAGATCTTCTCTATTATTTTTACCAAGCTCAAGAAAGAAAAGTAAATCTATTTTTCAGAAAAAAAAATCAAAACACCAAAAAATAATCATTAAAAATTAAATACATCTATTAACTGTATATTTATTGACAAGAATTTTTTAAACCTGGATTTTTTTTTTAAATCTAGTTAAAGTGCAGAACAGGAATGTAGAACAGGATGTACTTAAGTATTAAGCAACCCTATATCAGATCAAAGGATTTTAGAGCCATTTCTATCCAGAAAATGACATTATTTATACCACTGTCTCCACAGAGGATAAAACCATTTCTTGTTTGAAAAGGTTAGGCAATAAAGAGAGATTTATAAAACTAGTACAAATAATTGGTTTCCTTTTCCTTATCCTCTGTTGGCTTCAGTACATGTTGGACAACCTTAAACCTCCAGCCAGTCTGAAGCAAAATATTTTTACTAAGATTTTGGAGCACTATTTTTCTAAGAGATCTACGTGAAAAAAATCACTGAAAATTACTTTTAAATAAATATGAAGAGATGAAATTCTGAACGAAATCTTGTATCTCTTATGGTTTATTTGTTCATAACGGAGGCAGAATAGCACCAGCAAAGAAAAACTCATTTTATGCACAATTAAAAATGAAATCTATCTAGACCACATAGGAGGAATTTCTCAGCCAAATGGTTCAGTGCTACTTTTCCTGATCTCATTTAGCAATTTGATCCTGCTAAAGACTTGCATTACTTACTCATTAGGAAGTTTCACATACTCAAAACTTTTTCCTTTCCAAGTGACAGAAGAATGACCTTCAACATTTTGCAACACTATTTCTTAAATATTCGGTGTTTCACTGATGACAGCTTGACAATTAACACAAATTACGACAGCACTCAATGCACAATTTTAACACCTGGGCACCAGAAATTAGTGAATATTCACTTATTCATTTCACACAGGCCTCGAAGCAATAAATCAGGCACAATGGCTAGAGTGCAACTTCACAGAAANATTAGGTTTCTATTGTCTCAAACCCCAGTTTTAAAGGGAGATCCATCTGCACATATTTTTCCACTGTATCCCAAAATTCACATTATAAAAAGCTCACTTAAAAGTCAATTATTCTATTTTAATCCTCTGCAGAAAATAANGCAAAATATGGAAAGATATTTCTAGTTTATTAAAATTTATTTCAAAGAGAGTGAAGGCTTCAAAAAATCAGAAGGTAAACATTGACCTTAATTATTTCTGAAATCTGTAGAGTGATACCAGGTTTTATTATGGCTTAATTTTTAGGTTTTTTTCTTACCTACTACCAGTGTTAATTAAAATATATCTATATTTAATATTTAT
>WEKX01006774.1:29054-51396 GCA_013390025.1 Pitta sordida
CTTCACAGAAAATTATGAGTTGGAAGGGACCCACAAGGATCATCTAGTCCAACTCACCATCTAATACCCGTACAGCGACCTTACCTAAACTTCTTACCTAAAATGGACAAATTGAAGAGAACCAAAAATGTAACTTGCCTACAAATAAATGCAGCTTTTGAAGCTTTATAGTCTCTACTGGGAATACACAATGAATATCGAGCCAAAAGGAATGATGTAAAACCCCAGGTGTTACAGGGGGGAGTGCCATCTTATTTTTCTCAACTAAATATGTGAAGACCCAACTGCCCATTCACCACATTTTTATCACATATAAACCCAAATATCACCTGCAAAAAGATTATCAAGAATTTATTTTAAATATTCCATAGTTCCTTCTGGTCCATTTGATCAGAGCTTCATATCGTGCTCCAGCAAAAGTAAAGATTTTTTCACATTGAATGCAGCAAAGCATTAATGACGGCCTGAGAGGTTCACAGACTCAAAATATCAAAAGGTAGGTCTCCAAAACCAGGTTGGGTGGCCATCAATCTATAATGATAAAAGCATGAATAGACAGGCTTTGGGCTAATGAGCTAGGACTAGATGGCTTCTGAGTTTTACAGTGGCATAAAAAGCATTTTAAGTTCATCCTTTTGAAATCTAACAGAATAACTGGATATGCTAAGAAAAATACCAGACAGTATAATTCTCCTTTTCTTTTTCAAAATAAATTTTGCGACTTTGTTTTGTTTCTAAACCCGTTACGTTCTGTAAACAGCTTCACAATGCTAATTGTCATGGAGGATGGAAGAGACCTCTTGAAATCTTCCAGTCCAACCTTCCTGCTCAAACATGGCCAGCTAGAACAGGTTGCTCAGGTCAACTGTGCCCAGTGAGGTTTTGAGTAACCCCAAAGACAGAGACTTCCAACCTCTCTGGGCTCAGTACCCTCACAGTAAAAGAGCTTTTTCTTCTGTTCAGATGGAATTTTGTGCGGTTTCATATGTGTCCATTGTCTCTTCTGTCACTGCACACTACTGAGAAGAGTTTGGCCTCTTCTTACTTGTTCCTTTCCAATGGGTATCTACACACATGGCTAAAGTCATCCTGAGCCTCCAGGCCAAATCACTTCTGAACTAACACTGCTTTCCCACGTTTTTAGTCATAATATTCCAACCTGGCCTCCACTTTCCAATTGTTCCCCAGTAGCAATTCCTACAGATCCAACTATCTCTGTCTGAACTATTCAAGCCTCTTCTCAGTCATTCAGCTGTTCGACACTGGGAAACATCTACAGTGGCTTTCCAGTTCTACAAAATTCTATTCCAATGCACCTTCTTCAAAGTAATATTAAGTCATTAAATCTGAACAAAAATCCCTTAAACCACAACCAGGGACAACAAATTGATATCTCCCGTATATTACACATGGGACTTATATATATGAAGTGGGCCATTTTAAGATTTATTATCAAAACCATCAAACTTGACAGTAAAGGATATTTTCTGAGCAAGAGTACTAAGCAAAAAATCAACTGTATTTCCTTTTTAATCCCATTTAAATTACATTTTTACTCTTCTAGCTAATGGAAACGTACTCTAAACGCTACTCTATTGTGTTTCCTTTCAGGAGTACTGCAGTGCTCATCTTGCCTAATAGATGTCTACAGATCAACTAGGCTGTCTGTCTCTCCCAGTATCTACTGACCAGAAGGTACAGCCCAAAAGCTAATGAGCTGCTAAACATTGCTGCCATTGAAGAGAGATGCATTGTGAATTTGCAATTTTGCAAAACACGGTGCACATAACTGATGATTCCTGTCAGTAGCTGTGGTGTGAGATCACGATTGACTCCAAGATACAATTAAAATGGAATATATTAAGTAACTCGTTAAGGATAGGGGAAGTATAAAGCTTGTCACTGACTGGCTTCATTTCTCTGATGCAGACACCTCATGAAAGCCCTAATGATTAGCCAGGTATCCTAAATGATGAGTCCACACATAAAACCTGTTTAGAATAGTCTAACTATTGCTCTACCGCAGGCAAATTACAAATCTTGTTTATTTTTACCTCTTTCATGCCCAGAGAGCATAATGGCTAAATGATTCAGAAGAAAAGTATCACCATAAAGTCATTTCAGTCATACAAAAATAATGTATGATTTACAAAAGGACTTCTTATTTTTTCAAGAGCCTGAATTCAACACTGGACTTTGCTGCCATGTGCCTTAGTTTCGATATTACTGCAAAGAGAAAAAGGCAACTCGGAACTGGATTCACACCACAGGGTTTCGAAAATTGCACTTCTGGAATCAGTACATAAATTCTGCATGTAACTTCCTTGAAACATTGATGTCCTTTCATGAATCTAGACTACTTATTCACTAAAACTTTCAGGGTAGAAAAATGTTGCTTAAACTAGTAAATGCTACACAGGGAGCACATGAAATTTCATCTTTTTAGAGACTTAGGGACACTTTTCATCACTGAATTCATAAACCATAAACCTTTGGATTTAGGTGCTAAAGATTCATCACTTACAAGAAAAAGGGAGCTTTCCAGATATAGTAGTATTCAAAAGTCTACTTTCTTTATATTCTGTAACTCAGTTGTCACAGTTCTCAACATGTATCACCTCATCCTCAAGAGCCACCTCCTTAGTGATCTGGAATGGTACAAAACAGGGTCAATGAGGCTTATTTTGCTTATTCTTTAAAAATAAACAAATAATAGCAATTAAAGAAAATCAACTAATGTTGGTTTTCTTTAATAATTCAAATATTGATTTAATACCTCAAAATAAATTTCACATTTATGTTGTTCCCTTTCAGTGAGCCTGCCCAGAATGTCAGACTGCAGATTTCAATACGTTCTTCTAATTATAACTTTTTGTGCCACTTGAATTCTAAGGTGCAGTGAATTTTATACAAGGAAAATAAAGCGACAATGGCCTAAAGCTCAGGATTCTTATGAAGGTTGTTAATTCAAATGAAAACAAGACATCAACAAAACTAGACACATTTCATATCAGAGGTCAAAAAATACAGCAATACACCAAATCAACTTCACAATTTTTCTCTTTTTAATGTTTTTTAACTCCTCACACTAGAGCTTATAGATCTGGAGGGCTTAAAATCGTATTTTTTTATCATTCTTTTTACTTGTTTGCTGTGCTGCATTAGATAAATTTCAAGCTTGACTTTCTGCAAGTAACAAAGCATAAAAGCCTAAATTATGAACCATTGTTTTTGTTATATTCTCCCTTTCAAGACCAAGTCCCAGCTTTCAAGCAGCTCTGAATATTATCTAAGTGCACTGGCTCATGAAACATTGGACATTAAAATCAATCAGAGTTTATCCACAAAGCGTAGACAGAAAATAAGATGTTTCTTAGGTAACTTTTAGAAATGAAAAGGGAGAATTTTTACCACAGAGGCTGATCATCTGCAGGTGAAAACCACAAGGATAGAACTGTACAGACATTTTTCTTTTTAGGAAATAGCTGCTAAATGTGAATCTGTGAGACGGGCGGGGCAGGGGTTGGCGCAGAAAAAATGGCATTCTCCAAGGACACATACAATTAACAAGCTGGAACCAATTAAAGTCAAGTGAAATCCATTAGAACGGAAGATCCTCAAAGTTCTGCTCATGCCTCCTTGGGCAGCCACGTGCTGCCTCAACATGCACATGTGACAAGACTAATATTTTGAACAACCAGTAATATGAAAAATAATGCCAGAAGTCTGAGCATGTTGAAATGTAAAAATCTCTTTGGTAACACTAATTTAAAAAAAAAAAAAACCAAAAAACCTCTAGTATTTCTACTTATTCAATCAAATAAAAACCACATTAAAGCATGAAAGACAAATTTCTAAAAAAAAATCTTTCTTTGGCAATTTCTTTAAAAGGTTAACTTGAAAACAATGTTGGCCTTTTCTAACTTAACTTGTTTAGGAGCAAACTGTATCTACAGTGGTCTTTTACAATGAAGGTTAGTTTCAACAGGTCTTTCATCTAGACTTAGTTTAAAAGGGGGAAAAAAAGCTTTAGCAAATGACAATTAGCCACAATAAGCGCTGGCAAGTCTTGTTGACTTTCCAAAGCAATTAAATTTCATCTCCACTATTACAAACTCTGTAGGTAATCATTTCATTCTAGGAAAGCCTTCAAAACACCTTTTTCAACTCTTTTGCAAGATACTATATTTAGCTGCTAATGAAGATTTCAAAGCGGGGGCCACTTACTTGATTAACATTAAAGTTAGCAGCTTTAAAGTTAATTCACTAAAATTTCAGTAGACTTTCTCATTTTATCTGCCTACTCTTCATCAGAAATTCAAGCCTGAACAAGCACTTTGCTTGGACTCGTTACGCTACAATGGCACAAAGCTCATGCTCCTCGTCTGGACAGAACCCTTCTGTCCTACAGAACTAGGCCAAGTTTCTAACATTATTTTTATTACTAAGCAAAAAATACAGATATGAAATGCTTTGTTACCCTCAACAAAAAATACAATGTCTGATTATTGGCCTCCCTCAGACTTTGCAGTCCCTGCATTCCTCTCACACCACCCTGTCTCATCCTTCAGTAGATGTTGCTCTTTGCCCTGCTTCCATCAAGACTGGTGTTGGCTCATCTCACAGACATGGCTTTGAAGATGATATCTGTGATGACAATCCCTACACCTTCCTCCCCACTCCTTACCTAGCCATGATGAGTCCCACAACACGGCTGCCCCTTGCAGTAGCTCAGCCTGGTATTACCAGGGCTCATCTGGGGCTCTCACCACAACATCAGGTGTGATGGAATAATCTAACTGCTGATTAATTTCATCAATTAACCGAACACAGCCACATGGGTGAATTTGGCTCCCACCGGCCAGGGCACAGAAACTGTTCCACAGAAATGGTGTCTGCTGCCTTCCATGGAGCACCAAGCACCTGGTAACTCCACAACCGGGACAACTACTAAATATATAAGAGAAAAAGAAAAAACAACTGAATAATACAGTGTCTGCATCTGTTTTCATTCTTTTTAGAAAGAAAGAAAAAAAAATTGGAAGTGTCATTCATGCTGGGAACCAAATGAGTTTCTTCAGAAAGGAGGGGTTGCACATGCCTGAATATTAAATAATACACACGTGACGTTAAAAAACACTTTTATATCTCTAGTATATGACCTTTCAGATTCTCCTGAATTAAATGAAAAAGGGTTCATTCTCAGAAGTTCTTCCAGTGTGGAACTTCATCAGACATTTAAAACAAAAACCCCTATATAAATTAGAAACTCTTAAGATTTTTATTTACCACCTCTTGATAAATATCATCACAGCAATGCACGTGAAGAGGTCAGTCAGACAAGCTGCATGCAACCGCATTACTCAAAATATTAAATCACCATCCTTACGCACAAGCAGTCTGATACTTCCCCCTTCGGGCATCACACAGGAATAGATAAAAAGGGTTAATACATACTCGGTATTGTTCTGGCAAGCAAGATATCAGCTGGTAGGTGAGACCATACAGAAAAGCACCACTGAAGCCCAAGGAAAATACCAGCTGTCTCTGCTCAGAGAAGACAGATTACCACCTGTCCTCGTTATCTTCCATACACAATACACGGCACGGTGGTCACTTGAACTGGGAGAACTGTACCCATATGCTGTTTAATTCTGAACTGCACTCTGACTACTTGTAAATACTCGTGATGGAGCAGTCTAAATTGTAGATTAGCCCAGCGGTGATGTTTAGGTAGAGGCTGAACTTCACGCTTACTTTAGCCCCCTCAAGCCTTAATCTCCAGTGTGCTGGGCTTGCATCACTACTTTAGGCAAACAGAGGAAAGCAAACATACACACACACAGGCATACACACAGAAAAAGAATTTTAAAAATATTAAAATTGTAAAAATATTTCATGGGAAAATTGTTTTAAGTCACAGTCTGGTAAAAGAGCTTTGTTTTACATACTGTGAGAAGTCCTGTTTAACTTTTAAGCAATTCATGTAATAATAGTGTTACAAAATCATAAATACAGCTGTAGATTTAAAAGCAAGAAAAAAAAGAAAAATCTTCCCACATTTTACACAATTATGAAAAAAAATCTTTTTAAGTTTTACAATGGCAGTAGAACATGTCATTTATTACACAAATTCATAAACAGCACTTCTTTTTAATGAACAAATAATTAAAATTTCAGCAACAACTTGCTCTGGATTTGCATACGATTCTTACAGGTAAACTGAGTATTATTATGTTTGAACTGTACTTCTGAGCAATTACTTCTATGACACAATCTGAGTCGATAAAGAAATAAGAATAAATAGAATCATCTATAGTGTAATGCCACATTCACAACCACAGCTCTGCCAAAAAAAAAAAAAAGCAGACTCAGCCCAAATCCTCAGATCCCATAGAAGCTGCAAATTGTATTAAAATATTCTGGCTCTTCTTTTTATTCTCTTTCAGCCATTCTCTGTGTCAAAGACCACAGAAGAAATACCACCACCACCAAAAAAAACAACAAACAGACAAACAAAAAGACTCAAAGAACAAACCCACTTGAGAATTGCCAGCATAGAACACAGCTGACTGCTGTCTGTCAGCCAGATGTTAGTGGCTAAATGCTGCCTTTGCAAGGAATAGCAAGGATGTCTCACTAAGAGGCAGGAATACATCAATGAGAAGAGGGATGACGGACCTCAACTTCTGAGTGCCTCTGAAACTTTAGAGACTTGCAGAGCACTCCAGCCTTGCCCAATCCCTGTGAATACTTCACCCCAGCAGCTGTTCAGATGTTTCTTTGAACAGATTTTTATAAAAACTGTTGAAATAATTATTTTATATAAAGCTCTTGCCTCATGGTCTAAGCTTGTAGTTATTGTGGGGCTCTGAGACAATGCACTGTGGTTTTGACCAAGAGTCAAGTATTCACTTAGGTTCCTTTCAATTTTAGGCAATTCATATTAAAAGACTTAGAGACATGAAAGATTCACACTGAAAGCAAAGGATTATAGATTTCCTGTGACAGCTTTGCTCATTCACTACTATAACTCACTCTATTCCATCAGGTGTGAAATTTGTGATAGTAGAGCAGAAACTGAACAGTGTATCCATACCCCAGGAGTTTTGCTAAAGAGGCAACACACATCAAAACCCCACTGCTAGTTTTTTCAGTATGTCAAAGTCCTCAATTTTTCAAACAATTGAATTTCATCACGTGTTAACTCATAATATGTATTTTAATGTTTTTTCTTGTCGGCACTAACTTGGTATGAAATTGCTGAGTAAACATACACACAAAAACATTCCACCCAAAAATCCCAACTCCACAGAACAACTTGATTTTCAACTGTGACGTATAATTTCTTATTAGAAATTTGCAGGCTAGAAAACAACTTTTTCATAAAATGAAACTGAAAGAACTTTTGATTTTAAAACTTGATGCAAGAAATGCATAATTTGTCAAATTGTCCAGTAATTTCATTAGCTTCCATTGCATTGAAGCTTAAAAAAACCTCTTTGACACTCAGCTGAAGCAAGTCAAGGCTTTTCTTGTCCTGATCTATAGAGCAACTAAGATTCACATTATGCTTTATTAAAAGCTTCACATACTCTGAAGGTGCGTTTCTTTAAATATAAATTCATCTACCTCCTTACATTTGTTCCTGCCATGTAAAGGAAACATGTAATCATCTACCTCAATTTTAAAATAAAACTCATAAATTTACAGAAATAGTTTTTTGTATCTTAATTTCAAATTCATTATTCATTTATATTTTACGTCCATGTATATACAGAATTATGTAGCTCAATTACCCTAAGTTTGCCCTGAGCCTTTTCAATTGTGTGTGAAAAGGATCACATACAACTTAATTGTGTGGCTATCAATGCTGTAAGCCTGACCAACTGCAAATTTAACCCCTCAGCCATGGCAATGTGTCACCCTGCCTGTGCTCCTGCCACCTGTGCCACATTTAATACTGGAGTGTCAAAGAAACTGCTTTGCTTTGACTTCAAAATAGCAGCTTTTGTAACTCTACATCTAACCACAATAGCCTGCTGAAAAATGGTTATAAATGATTAATTGCACTCAGCAATTGGTCCTGGATTAATATAAATTGCCAATACCAATTGACAACAAAAGCAACAAAGATAAAAAATAAACAGTTGGTATAAACAAGTTCTCTTTCCAGAGCATGACTTTCTGAACTTTATAGTTTAGGCACTTCAAAAAAAACCCAAGAATGTTTCATGCAGATAATATTTCATTGCTTCTATTTCATTAGTCTTTTGCTTCAGGTAACCAAACACAGTTATGTAATCCAAGCAAAAAACGTAAGTTCCTACCAGATACGATTATTTAAGGTTAACATGCCAGGTGAAAATAAGGAACGTCAACAGGTGGAATTCCGAAAGTTCAGTTGACCATTAGGTTAAAGACAAACAGGAAGAAGAAATTATAGGCACAAATGCAGTACTGGAAGACAGAAGTCACCAAAAGGCAACACAATCCGGAGAAACATGAGTTTTTTATACCTTTACCAAACACACAGTTATAGTCTGGCAGCATAAGGCCATAGCTCTGTTTGTGACCCTGCCAACATAACGACATTACCATCTCGGTCTGTGTATTCACACTCCTTGACCACAAGCTGATAAATATCTGTTTAAATAAGTTAGCCTAAATATAGGCTAAATATCAATTGGCATAAGGTCTTTCCCTAACTAAGCTGTGTCAAAACAATCCTGTACAGTTTAAACAGCATAATTCAAATCAGGTTTTCTCAAGACAAGTTGCCTTGGCAGTGGCTGCACACGCAGTCACACTCCCTCTGAGCAGGGAATAACAACTCTGTGGAAGGACAGAAGCAAATAGCTGGGCCCAAACCCCCTAAAACTTGGTTAAGCCTTAGCCATAAGAGCACATCTGACCTAATTTGACAGCAAAGCAGTTAATGGCACCTCCAGAGAAGCCCCCACCTCTGGGGCTGCATGTTCAGAGGAAAGGGATGGGGTTATCCTCCCACTCCTCACTTTCTGAGCCTCACAGAAACAGCAATTGTCTGACAGGGATAAGTCAGTCAAACACTTCGGCAGCTGCAATGTAAGGAAGTAAACTCTACAGTGCTGGAATTTCTGTGTACTCAAAATAGTCTCTGCTTGCTGCTGTACATGTAAAAAAAACTCCTTTTTATTTTTTTGTGAGAAGACTTACAAGTAAAGGAAGCATCTGAAAAGGAATAGTCTGTTTCTGCTGTGGTTCTTTTCTGAGCCTATATAATCTCTCAAGTATTTAATTACCTTTTATATTGTACAACTAATATATAGATTACACTAGGTTTGAGTTCGTGTTTTGATTGAGATAAAGCAACCCAGAGCAGCAGCTGGCTAGAACTACTCCCTTACTGGTAGGTTTTCTCAGCAGCCTTAAAGTGTGCAGACACCCAGGCTGAGCTGTCTCACATAAAACTAATGCCAAAATAAGCCTTTCTAAACTATGCTCAGGCTATTTATTTTAGATGGAGACCAAACCATTCATATTAACATCTACTTCATTTTATTCTTATTCATGACAATGCCCATGTGCTTAGTACAGCAGTGAGCTACATGGTCATGGGCTCCCTCCATTTCCCCTGTGAAACCGCACAAAGAATTGCTGTTCCTGCCACACACAAAAGTAGTTGTAGCACAGCACCACAAGACCTGCAACAGGAGGGTGGTTTAGTCTGCATCTGAACTGAAAAGCCTTTGGGGCTCAACTCAAGGTGCAACCAGCTCTGGACCACCTTGTGACTCAGGTCAGGCTGCGAGCTCTGGGGGAAACACCATCAACTGCAAACCTATGGGATGAAGTTAAAGGGCAAAGCCAAAGTTCAATATCCAGAGAGTGGAACTTGGTACTTTTGCCCAGCAGAGTATCCACAAAAGCACTTTTAAAAGTACACCTCTACTCCCTGCAGCTTATTTAACTCTCACAGGTTCACAGGTTATTCCAAGTTGGAAGGGACCCGCATGGATCATCTAGTCCAACTCCCAAGCGAACGCCCACACAGGGATTGAACCCACAACCCCGGAGCCACGGGCACCATGCTCCATCCATCTGAGCCTCTCATTATCTAGACCATGTCACTGAGTTCCTCAGCCAGTCTTTTCTTAAACACAACTCCACCACCTCCCTGGGCAGACCATTCCACTGAGGGATAACTCTCTCTATGAAAAAGCTCTTCCTAATATCCCGTCTAAACCTTCCCTGGCGTAGCCTAAGGCCATGTCCTACTACAACCTCCTTTCAGGTAGTTGTAAACAGCAATGAGGTCACCTCTGAACCTCCTCTTCTCCAGGCTGAACAGTCCCAGTTCCCGCAGTGGCTTCCCATAGGGCTTGGTCTCCAGTCCTTTCACCATCCTTGCCACCCTTCTCTGGACCCTCTCAAGCAGTTCAACACCTTTCATAAACTGGGGAGCCCAAAATTGGACAGAGTACTCAAGATGTGGTCTGACCAGTGCCGAGTACATGTTTACTCCTAGTCTAGGTTGTAAGCTTTTTTTGGTCCTGTGAATGCTGGATTTGTGCAGTGGCCCATATTAAAAAAGGGTGAAAAATAAGGAAGTTTTCTCAATGCCTTAATGGTCCGTATCTACGCCTATAAATCCTGGAGTTCTTTTATTAATTACTACTATTCTAGGGAACAAAAACACACCAAACAAAAAAGCCCTCAAAAATTACATGCATTAGAAGACAGATATAGAATAATTTATGTTTTCATACTGAAGAACTTTCACAGAATCACACAATCAAAGAATTAACTAGGTTGGAAAAGACCTTTGAGATCATCAAGTCCAACCTATTACCTAACACCATCTCACTTTCTTACAGATGAGAAGAGAATTAATAGTTATGTCAGATTTGATTACATAAAAATAATAAAGTAAATACAAAAAGTCAACCAAAGAAGGTATAACTAGAAGAAAGTTCGTAGATTATTTTTTCCCTTGTAATATGTAACTTTTAAAACTGTAGGAAATTAAAGGAACCATAATTTTGCCAAACTTCATATAGAAAATGAAGTATTTTTCCCTGTTGCCTAGCATAACATAGGCAGATCAAAAATACATTTGTAAGTGGTTTATACATCTTAAAATACCCATATTAGTAAAATACTCCTAGGTTTATTTTCGGCTAAAACATTAATAATTCAAGTACTATTCTTAATAAATGGAACCATGCTGCAAATGACCTTCATGCACACTAGAAAACAGAATATTCAGTGATGTTCATAAGCTTTATTATAAACTTACAAGGCCACTTTTCACACAAATTCAAATAAGTAATCTTCTCTAGTTTTCATAAAACCAACCTCCAGAAAATGCCTCAGGGAGAGCATTTGCTTATTTCAAATATAAAACAAACAAAACTGAAATTCTCTGTAACTTAACGATTAATTTCATTTTTATTGTAGGCTAATTGTGTTTTCAAAGGGACCAGTACACTGAACAAAAAGCTAACACAACCTCATGGAGCATGTTAGAATTAAAAGTCTGAAATGTTTCATCAAGGAAGACCATTTGGAAAAACTCCCCCAATACTTTCCTTCTGAAAACATTAGTTAGGTCTTGCTGTGCTTCTTTTTCTAAGTTCATGTTTACCAAAAATGAACTGAGAAATTAATGATTGCAAATTAATAGAAAAGAGAAATATTACTTTCAAAAACATGAACAACATTTCTTCTATTTCTTAATTTGAAATCCCTGCTCAAAATCATAAGCCCTAAAATATCACCACATCTCGAAGAAATTTCACTGATCTGTCGAGTTTAGGACCCTAACATATAGTATCAACATAATTACACTTAGAAAAAGTTTTGTATATTTTATTATGACTCAGTGTCTTTACTGGGAAGAAATAAAATCTACCAACACAGTGCCTATCTTAGTAATTCAAAAGAACTATTCATTTTACACACATTCTACTGAGGCCAGGTGAAAAAGCTCCAGTAGTTGACTGCCACAAGCACAATAACAAAGTCTGGAATACAAAGTGGCTTCCTGGCCTAAGTAATTTTTCATATAACTCCTTTAAAAACCTTTTTTATTTCTTTTAGACCAGTTCCACCCTTGCAGTACTTTTCTGCTGGATGCTCCAATGTTTGTCATCCTGAATGTTAAGGATGTGAATACACATATAGTTCCTCCTCAAAGCGAGAAAAACAACACTTCAGAAATGGGCTGTGTAAATATCAAAGGTGTGAATTTATTTACATGAATTGACATTTCTACTAATGGTGCACAAATCAAAGACCACTCTGAAAACAGAGACTGGAAAGTACTTAGCATGCTTCTGTTAACTATCTAAAATGAAATATACTGATCCTTCGCATAGTTGCGGTCCATAATTTGTGGGATCCCACACTTGCTGTTGATTTTCCAGAGAGTTGCGGGGCCTGACGCACGCAGAACGTACTGCGACCCCAGTATGCTCTGCCCCCGGACCCGCCATTCGCGCCAGTGGGCACAGCCAGCCCCACCCCCGCCGGTGCTTGGCCACTCGCCAATCGGGGCCAGCCCCACCGCTCAGGCCCATGGCTCACCTCTCGCCCGCATCAGCGGAGCACAGCCATACTACTGAAACAAGCCCTGCTCTCTGGACCATCCTCCAGACCTTATTAGGGGAGGGGGTGTGGCTACAGGCACGGTGTACTCAACTACGTAGCAGGTTCGCTATCTTTGCGGGTTTCACAACTCACATGAGGCGGACCAGACCCAACAGCCCACGAGTAACAGGGGATTACTGTATACCTCCAGTGCTCAGCTTGCTCAGTACTGACTGATGCTATCAAAGATTCTATGGAGCTTGACAAAGTCAAGTCAGCAAGGAAAGTAACTAAGCAATTTATTTCCAGGATCAGACAGGAAACTCTCTGTCAATGTGACATGTAATAGAGATGGTTAAAGCCTACCCAGAGTAACAAATAGCCCAGAGGTCTGATATACAATTCTGCCTCTGTAATTAGTAATATCCTAATGATATATACCATGAATGTGCAGCAGTTTGATTGAACTTCAGTGTAGACACAGCCTTCCTCCTCAGTTAATTTATTTTTCTTTGACAAGTGTTCCATATCAAACCAAGATGTAGTTTGTAGTTTCTGTACTGCTGTATTTATACAAACTAATTTAATATAGATCACTTCATGTAGAGATAAACCTCAGTCTGGAGAATAAAAATCCGTAAAGAAAGAAAAATAGCAAATGAAAGTGACTTTAAGGATGGATGAGTTTTTCAAGATAACTAGGTCTTCAAAAGAAAAATGAAAAATAGTAGTAGTAATAGAGATTAACAGCTTCTTTACTGCAAGCGTGCCCAAGGCTGAAGTAGAAGCTAGGTATAAGATACCACAGGAAAAAAGCAAATATTCTCCCCCCCATCATTAAAATCTTTCACATTTGAGTTTCCTATTCTTAACTAAAGAGGGAAAAAAAAAAAACCCAAACCAGGTTATTTCTGTCTCCTGCCTACCAGAAAATGAGCAAATAAATGAAAAGTTATTGAGTTTTAAAAGAACTTTCTCTCCACTCACTGTCAGAAGAGCCTTTCCTACTCCATCTTGAACTACGATACGGGTATTATAAGCAGCCAGACTCCCTGCCTCCTTAAGATTTACAAGACTTCTATGGTTAAATGGCAGCCAAAGAAGACTTCACATTACACTTCCTCCAAGATCTTTCTATGCTTTACAAACACTCAATGTAGAACTGCAGGGATTTGGTCTCTGCTCCACTAATGAAGAAGTTCAGGTGCCCACAAGCACACCACAAAGCAAACTTTCCCCAGGACATACACAGAGACTTTTACTGGCTATCAAGTCTTATTTCACACCACCACTAATCCTTACCACAGAACAAAGCTGCAAGAAAAACAGTAACAGGGATAGGAACCGCTTATTATGAATTAGCTCAAAATTATCATGACTGCTATTTTTCTAAACAAAAAAGGCAAAGGATGCTCAGAAAGCATTTGTGTAATTTGACCATCGTAACAACCACCACTAAAATTGCAGGCTGAACAATACTGAGAAAAAACGTTTACTACATTACCAAAATAAATCATCCTACCTTATGTTCTGTGGCTTTCACAAAAAACCGATTACTTTCCCATCACCATAAAGACTACTTTCCCCACTGCAGCAAAGCACATCTGCCAGCATCAACTTTATTTCAACCCATAAAAAGGCTGAGGGCCTTCAGACAGTACTTTCCAACACATTTTGGATAAAATCCATTTTCATAAAGAGCGCTTCTCTGCCTGTAACTAGCCCTAGTATAAGGGGACTACTACTACTCCTTTCCAATTCTTGTTGTAGAAGGTCTCTCAATTCCAATAACACCTTGAGCTTTCTCAAGAAGGTGAAATCTGTGCCATTTCCCAATCAGTGCCCTAAAAAAAATACAGCTGCAAAGCCTGCCATAACTTTTTATAGTGGCCATATTACTACTTTTATAGATGATACAGTAAATCTAAGATACAAAAATAAAATGCACAGGCTCCTAAAAGATCTTTATTGCATTCAGTAATTGAAAATACATTTTGTATTTTATTTTTTAAGGTAGAGTTTCTCTCTGTATTAAACTAATGGAGTTTTGAACGAGATACCTGAATAAATTTGTGTAGAATTTTTATTTCAAGTGAGATATGTATATACAAAACCTATATAATACCGACATGCATGCTTAAATAACGAACTTAAAACCAAAACATTAGTATAGAATTTATTTAGAAGATCAATGCAAAAAATGTAAAGTTAAAATGTTTATTACCAAAAATAATTTAATCTATATGAACATTGATATGCCTTATTGTTCTGTTCAACTGATGTATTTCCCTTGTAGCAGCAATGAAAAAAGCAAAGCCACATGTTCCAAAGCCTGACACTCTGCTATGCTTATAGGAGAACCTGCCTGTGATTATTTATTGTTATTATTTATTCCCTCTATGCACACAGCTCAGATTTAATTTCTACTCATCAACCAGAAGACTTCCCAACACATCTATAGTGGGAACAATCAGACAGAAATAATCATCAGGAATTACACACACTAAGCCATATATCTCAACAAATCATCTTAGCCAAAGTAATACCCTTCAAGAGAAGTAATTATTATCTCTCCAAACAATTTGAAGAGAAAGACAGAAACGCAAAGAATCAAAGTCAGGAATAAAGAGATCATTATTTTGAATGTACCTTCCTGTGCTTCAGGTCACAGACACAATACAATGCTGAACTTAGGGCCAACACCTCACACTGATGGGAAAAACCCTCTCATTCAATTTTATAGGGAAAAAACTTAGGGAATTCCAGAGGAGCTGTCAACACAGTTTCCAAAAAATATCAATAATTGGAAATAATAGATGCATAGAATTTTACCTAGCTTGGACAGACCTATTATAAAGGCCTTTCTTGGTTTCTTGTGGGTAATGATCCTACTTCCATGCTGATCCTGTGAGAAGCCTGGCTTTCCATCCCTCCCCAAACCCTCCTGCAGCAGCACCTGCCCCAGGATCCCTTGTCCCAAGTTAAGCCCTTGAGGCTGCAGGGCTGCCAAGTACCAAAAGTCTGAGATCCAGAAGAGAAGACAAATGATGGCTCATTAAGGACTAAAAGTGCAGGTACAAACAGCATTATCAAAACCAGACAGTGTATATTTAAGAGCCCCCAGAAAAGGGGGAGGAGGGGACGACAGTGAGGAGGCACAGAGCCCTGAGGGCCTGGCACCTCCTGCACTAGGTGGGGTACTTCATTTTCTTACACAATCCCAGCTGGCAGACCTGACACAGCTGAGTGCCCACAAACTGAGGGAGAAAAAAAATTATCCACTGTGTACTGTGAGTACATCAAGACACTTTTAAATAGAATCTGTGGAGCAAGACTAGTGCAAAAGCTGCTACTTTAGACTGTTTGCCACTCTTTCAGTGGTGTACAGCTGTACAAGATGCCATCCAGATGAATTACAGACAGTAACCAAAGCCTGGTGAATAGTTTGTCTTAAGACCTAGACGACAAACCAATTCAAACTCTCTGCTCTTGTCTTTAGCTAATGATACCACACAGAGCCTCATCCAGTCTTGCATATCATCAGTTCACTTCAATACAGGAATATTTCAAATAAATATTTAAAACCAAACAAAAATCACAAAACTGAAACCACGTATCTCATTTCAGTAAGATATGATCCAAGGAATCTACATTTCCCATTAAAGAAAGACTTATGAGATACTATTGTTTTGTGATAAACTGTGCTTCTGGAGTTTCAACTGCACTTGTCTTCTGTCCCTTCTCCTGCTTTGCCTGGATTCACTAATTTGTGTACCATATAAATAACTAAGTATTTCTTCAAGCATAGAGAGTTGTTTAGGAAGCCAAAACAATCTGACCATTTCTTATCCTGTGACTTCTCTTGCTGTGTTCTTAATTGAAGAATAAATGAGAGTAATGAAATAATTTCAAGTGCTGATTTAAATTCCCAGAGCAGTATGAAAGCTAAATTACAACAAAATTAGCCATGTTTTACCTACCGATTCACTTCAGAGGCACAAAATTGTTTAGACCTCCTTCAAGCTGTAACTGTGGACAGGGTACCACACACATATATGGCTTCTCACATACAGAATCCCTGGATCTACAGTCATGGAATTGTAGCCCTAGTTGGAACATACTCTATAGTATGAACTGATTTGCAGCCTTAAGTTACCTCTCAACATTTGCTGTAATAAAACTGTATTGGATTCAGCAGAAATCTTATGTATCACAAGCTTTTAAATTTGGGATAATTTGTGCAACTTTCTGAGCTCATTCCAAATTTCCAATATCCTTTTTTGTGCATGTGTGTGGATTCAGTATTCCAATAATGATTATTCATCTGTACTTTACCTCTGTACTTCTATTTCCTACTGTATCTTGGAAAAACGTCAGAAAAATGTCACTTAGATAAGAACCTAAGGTGATTCCAGGTCCTTTTCAGCATCACTCCCTGACAGATTATGGTCCCATAATGCAAAACTTCTGAAGGTGCACCTTTCATGTATATGAGGTGGCCTTTTAATGCAGGCTGATATTTGCCAGGCCATTTGGCTCAAATATGGAGAGCAGACTTAGCTTTACACAACCTATTTATCTGTTTTCTTATCTTGTTTATCTTATTTGTATTACGTGCAAATCCTGCAAGTTGTGACTAATGACTATTGGGTAAATCCATTTTGAACTATGCACTTCTACCCTTTCCACCTTTACCTAGTGGGGCTGTGTGTGTTTAGAGGAAAGGGTCACTGCTTGACTCTTTCTACAAAGCAGACAGATAATTCGAAGAAAAGTCATTTTTTCACCATGAGTTTACAATGCTCTTCTGTGGATGAGCTCTCTTCACGTTCATCTAATCCCCTATGAAGGCTGGTTTAAATCAGGTTCCTTATTTTATCATAATTGAAGTCAGGAAAAGATTAAGCTTGCTTTCTTGTTTCGAGTAACAAAATGTTTAAATGATGGCAGCATATTGAAGGAACAACACCAGGGACTGTAACTGCTAATTACTGCTCCCCTTTCTACCTTTTTTTTACTTTCAAGCTCTGCATCTATTCCGCGACATAGAGCAGAAATATGCATGAGTTGTGATTCTCCCTCTAGAACTGGGAAAACTAATTGACAGCCTGAAGGCTGAAGCAAGCTCTGCAAGACGCTTTTACTTGGATCCCACGATGGCCTAGAGCAACACCACACATCATGCACTGTGCTAAACAATTTGCTTAGCCCACAGGAGAGCAGAAAAGAAAGAAAAGGAGTGAGGAGAAGTAGGGAGTGGGAGGAACAAAAGAGCGTGGGTTACGGCTGACAGGATAAAAGTGGAAATTTAACCATTCCAGCATTTCCCCACCTTCCCAAGTTGCCTGTACAGAGAGGCAGGGCTGGAGCAGGCTGGGTCCTTCACAGGGTCTGCCCCAAACTGGGTTAAGCCAGAGGAGGGACCAAAACCACACCAAGCTAAGGTTTTAAGAGGCAGCTCTGCCAGATCTACTAGATAATTAGGGTAGACCATGAGTAAACGTGTGCCCCAAGGACCCTTACAAACTGAAGGGAAGGCAGCAGCATCACTCTTGCATCAGAGCTACAATGTCTCCAAAGGGAGACCATGCTGTTGGAGTAGGAATAGTCTGAATGTTCCTGATCTAGAAACAAAATCCTTTTCTTCACGTCCTCTATGTATTAAAGCAAACAGGCTGAATTTGACTTTTCTCCTTTTTGGCCTTCCCTCTCTGGACAACAGAGGGTTAAAGACACAACCATCTTGATATATTCATCTGATCCATGAGCAGCTGGCAGGGAAAAAGGAAAAAAAAAAAAAGGGAGGCCCATAACCATAGAGAATCAGTAATACAGGCTCTAGAGGAACAGATCTGGGGAAATGGAAAATTACAAGAGAACTCAATTTTTATCCCAGCGCCATCTGAAAGGGATAATTTTTGGAACATTTCAAAGGGTTTCCAAAGTTATTTGCAATTAGTGCTAAAAATAGCCATGAAACATTTCAAGTGTCCTTAAAACAGAGAGATGAAGAGCAGCCTTATGAGGAACAAAGACAACAGCAAGAATTCCCAATCTCTCCAGAGCTGATAGACATTGTTGTGACGCTGCGTGACAAAGATTTAGTTTCTTCCTGCCTCAGTACTTTCTGTCTAGAGAGCAGCAAAAGTAAGACCACGTTACCACCCGAGTATGGGCACATTTAAACATTTAGAAAATGCTTTTAAGATTTTGATGGCAAAATGAAACACTACAAAGCAATGTCAAGGTGCTGGAATTGAAGTATACATTGATTCTCTTTTGTACACAGACAATATTTACTAAAATGAGTTGACCATCAACTTTTTTTTTGTTTCCCATTACTGGAAAATATTGTGACTATTTTGGGTATAAAAACCTAAATGCTTGAGTTAGCATGAAGAAATGAAGTAATCTGCAATTTTTCCTCCCTTTACACCTTTTATTGATATCAAAGGATTGGTTCACCCCACTAGGAGTGAAAAAAACCTACATATATGAGATTTTTATTTTATTTTAGTAGATAATTCTACAATGGCAGCTTTGATTATTTCATTGTCTGTTTCTTCAGTAACTATTAATGCAAGTCTAATACACCTCACTTTATCAGGAAACTTGGCTATCAGATCAAATATTTTGTACAATTTGCTGCTTGGTACCTATTTATGAAAGGAAAGACCTTTTCATTGTATGTAACATTTACTCAAAAAGTGCTACATAGATAAGTCTCACATATTTTGAGGAAAAACTGCCCTCTCCTAGTATCCCAAAAACATAGTTATTAGAAAGAGCAATCAAGAAGAAGATCCCATTAAAACAAAAAAACCCCCAAACTCAGTGAAGGCACATTATCAGTGGAGTCTTTCCTGTTTTAAAGGCTCACGACAGACTACACCAAAGAACTAATTCCACTAATAAAACTGGAGCCAAACAAATTATCTTCAGATAAAGATGTCTACAAGGGAGACTTACTAGTGTCTGATGAAAAATTTAAGAACAGTATGGTATTCAAGGAATTTGCTTAATTACTGCCATCTTACTCTTGCAGAATTTTTAGTCTACACAATCCATATACTTTAGGGTGAAAAAAAATTATCCATTTTTTTTTACATCGGAGAAAAACCTGCAGGTTTTTAATTAAATAGTCTATCAACAGTATAATGGTGGAATAAGGATAAGGCATTGAGGTAAATGCCAAATTTAATAGTTTCTGACACAAAAGCATCTACTAACAAAAGCAACTAAAAATGCCTTTGCATCTGGAAATGGTTACAGAAACCAAAATGGTCACTATGGATAAAGTAGCAGTCACAAAACCCCGAGTCTCCTTTTTTTTAATTTTAAAAACAAGTGTTAGGCAAATATGACACTTCTCCCCTTAAACAGGAATACTTTAACGTTGTAAATTAATAAAAAAATTCACTTTTATGTGTTTCCCCCCCCCAGTTTATTTTGGGCTCGTGGAACTGAATTCTAGCATGTATACAGGTAAAAAATTAAATTTCAGTCCAGCCAGCTCTAACACACAGCTCCCATCTCCAATCAGTTTTGATAACACAAGCACAAAGAAGCCCAGTTTAGAGAGTCCACATGTGTTTAATCTTTGATTAATTGAACAAAAACCAAGCGCCTCCAGACATATTTCTTTTAATCACGGCAAAGATATCTTTTCAGTTGCTTTGCTCATAGGAGGGAGTCAGCAGATGTCTGTCTGGTCTAAAGGGAATTTCTCTTTCTCTAGAGAAAACAGTTTAAACAGGAGAGGAAGAGACATATGCTGACTACACACTGCTTAACAGATGACGTAGAGAAGCATCTATTACCTCAGGGAGTGGAAGGGGGGCAGGTTTCAAATTAAATTTCTTTCAAATTCAAAGCAATCAGCTGAAATCAATTTACATACAGGACGCAAGTCAAGTCAGACAGTTCTCATCAAAACAGCTCACAGACGCAAAGATGCAAATCTGTCTCTGTCAGCAGTGTGATCTTAAAGAAAGGTTTTAATAACATGACAGTAAAAAGACAAAAATCAATTTTGTGACAATTTTAAATGCAGTTGATACTTTTGTTTTCTAGGGAATGATGATTCAAAATAATACTTCATCAATATGGAATATTTGCCAAATATTCTAAATTCATACAAAATCTATTGGCACAATGCAAATTTATTGCCAAATTCTAAGTCAGAAGCAACTCTTTCAGAACCTTAGAAAAATGTGGTTTAAAATGTAGTTTTGAGTCTAAGAAGCAATTTATGAGGATTGCCAGTCAGCATTTTATTTGTCTGACTTTATTCCTCTACCTTCAGGCATATCTCCTATGTCATCACTAGGAAATGTAAACCCTTACAAAAACAGGAATGATCTTCACTTCATCTAGCTCTACCAAGATGTCTCGGGGGATGAAGGAGGAGAGGCGTAGATGGGGGATGAAGGACCTTGAGTCTAAAGCAGAAACGGGAAGAAAATATACGTACTGGGCATCTTTTAGATGAAACACCATATTAAAGGCTCCCTTGGGTCAGAGGAAGCTCACCAACCAGAAAAAAGAGGAGGCAGGTCCCAATTCATGTGATTAATTCCACCAAGGAGTTCCCTCCGAACTCTGCTTGAGGCTCTGTTTTCCAAGTATTTATAGGTGATGTCATCAGTTGTCTTCCACAGGCTTCTAAACAGCAACAGCAAAACTAAGGAGAACTTTGGTATCAATTCACTATGTTGGCTGAATCCAGGAAAATGACTTAAACATCTGTCTCAGGGTTATGCTTGGAAAGGTAGGGTCCTACAACCTGAACAATTTGAATTCTATTTTTTTAATCTGAAACTGACGACCAATGACTCTAAAACTGCATAGCATAGCTTTTACCTTATTTTTGGAACCAACTTCCCTAGTTTTGGTTCAAGGTTTCAGATAATCTTTTGACCAGAGCTTCCACTCCATAAGAAGACTGCCACCACATTGTTTGCTTTATGAATTTGCTGAGCTACACTTCAATTTCTGGCAAAACTAAAATGTCTAATTTTGCTCAATCATCCATCTCAGCATGGCCACCATAGCATCCTAAATTATTCATCCTCATAAAAATAATTTGTATAGTCACAGTACCTCAACCAATCAAGAACTCTATTTCTAAATTTCTCTGTTCTCCATAGTTTCTGAGAAGACAGAGACATAAGAACAGCTTTCTTAGTTCAGACAAAGTATGCATGCACCTTCTCATTCTACCCTCACCTTGGCAGAAGTAGATAATTGCATTGAATAGCAATCTTTATTTACGTGCTGTTTTCACAGTAGACCTAAGTCTACTTTAGGAAAAGCTTTCATATCTTGTTTAAAGCTCATTGTTATTTACTAACACTGACCTGTGAATTGCTCTGAGCACTGAATTAGCTGTAATGCTCAAATATGTTGACACGTATCCTCCAGAAAAGCCCTCTTAGTCTGCTTCCAAAATACAGTGAATCCATCACTTCAGAAGTACGTAGTATGAAAGAGGCTTCCAAACATCTACACGGAACAACCACAATCCTACAACTCCAATCTTACAACTGCAGACTATACAATCCCCTGATTTTAAAGAACCAACCTTAGATATTCCCAAATACATCTAAGTTGCATTTTAGATAATACACATGCAAATTTCCTTTAATAATAGACTTAGACATAACTGCAAAATGAAGTTCTACCATACCAAACTGTCAGGCAGAAGCACTTTTCAGTTACAGCATCTCCTGTCAAGTCTTAGTGGTTTCGTTATCTGTATTTTTTTTTT
>WEKX01006774.1:57838-68064 GCA_013390025.1 Pitta sordida
TCTGTAAACATACAAAATTACACTATATCATAAGGATTTCTAAAACAGCACTTGTGCCATGTATACAAATGTAAATGCAGTGGTGCTCAGGACAGGTGTAGTGAGAAGCTAATCAAAACAGTTTGCTGATTTACAGCAATCCACTGTGAATGCAGCTACAGTTTAGAATGACAACAGCATTACAGCTATAAAGCAGAGCTTTTTAATTGAATGCAAATTTATTCCAGCCGCCTTCAAGCTCTTCCCTTGCTCCTCACCTCTTCTGTGCTATTTAAAGTGGTTCCGTGCTTTTGCACTGTCACATCACTACCTTTTCTACTATAATAATAAACTTTGCTGTTAAAATTCTTTGTCTGCAATCCCCTGGCATACCACTGAAACTCTATAACATTCTCTATGTCATTCCCCACCCCCCCACCGCTTACACCATTATTGGTGGTTATTTTCTGACACTAGCCCTCAGGACAAGGGCTAGTGAGATCCATTTTGAGTTGAATTCACTGTTGTTAGATGGTGTACATTTCGATGCTTTTAAGAAGATACTAATCCGGTTTGGAGCCTTGGCAAAAGCTCTTAAAGTTCGTGGCAAGAGCAGTATTTTGCATTTAGACCTTGTCAGACTCTCTACCATAATCACATGAAGACGACTTTGAGACAGGGGTCACAAATATGTTTAGCAACTATGTACCAGTTGAGTCGATGCCATAGTGCTCCAGTCACTGAAGTCCACCTCATGTTTCTTGGTTCTTTTGAGTAGTGGTGGAAGACACAGAAACACTACGTGCATTTCAAATACTACTTCAAGGTACATCACAAACCAAAAGCCCAAGAAATACGCACAGAACATTAAAACACATGTTTAGAATCAACAAGAAGTGCTATAAATGAAACCACAGCAATTAGATAAAAATCGAAATCTCATGAACATTAATGCCCACTTAAAATTATATCTCCAAGTACCAGATATAACGTTTGAGAGTAGCCAATCAACAGAGGATTTAAACAGGTTACACATTTACTGGATAAGCATGCTTCCAGCTATCCAGACACTGATAACTTTTATCACTAGAAGTGGTTAACAAGGAAACAGCATGGTCATAGATCTTAATCATGTGTAGCTACCCTATTAGACGTGAAGCTCGAGATCCTTTTGGTATAATTATGAAAGCCCTTGGGATTGTCTTGAATGTCAGTGGCACTAAGCAAAGGGCTCCAGTAAATGCACACATTTATAGTCCATTTCCTTTGCTTTATACAAGAATTATGAGAATCAAACCCTTCTACTAAAGTTATATACCAACAGTGGCATTTTACTTATCTAAAAGATAGGAGTCTCATCAGAGCTAGCTAACAACATGAATCATTTAGTCAACAGAGATCAGTGCTTTCAGAGAGTGACTCACCCAGTTCCGTGCTAGCTCTTCAACATGACACCAGATGAATTGCTACACTTTATAAAGGAAGCCTATAAAAGCAACTTCAAAATAGATACCCAACTTTTGAATTGTGAGGTTTCCTCTCATGCTTCAGTACCCCCAAATTGATATTTCTGACCTACACTTGGCCCTACATATCAATGCTTAAAACACTTTAATGCACACTCTCTTCCTCTTCCTCTAAAAGTAGAGTTTAAAGGGTATACAGGAAGAGATAAGCATTACAAAGTGATGTGAAGATACTTGACTGCTCCTTCCGTTGGCCAAATACTTGAAGAGAGTCAATTTGTGGGTAAGCTCCTTTAGAGAATGACAGATTTAAAAACACAGATTTAATAACTTTCTTATTTCTAGTGTTGATTTGTGCAAGAACAATTCCAAACATACTCTTTTAGCTAAAATCCTGGTTATCTCGCATCCTATTACACTTTACAGTTTGCATGATTATTTAGACAGGAAAAAAAATCTAGAAATTAAAATTAAGTATACAAAATCTAACAAGCATCAAGCAGTTGCAAATGCATAGAAGCATGAAAGTACTAAGAACGCACAAAAATGTCTGAGTTTCTACAGTGAAGTGATACCTCTTCTGACTCTTTTTCTATTTTCCTATCTCTGCATAAATAATAATTAACCGTGTAATTCCTTCACTGCTTTTAAGTCATTGCCTCAGAGGCAGCTCACACTCATTTTTATCTTCAAATAACATCAAAGCAAGCGGCTGTTAAAAAAGAGGGGGGGCGTGGGAAGTGGGAGGGAAAGTACTTACTTGCCACCTCCAGCGACGCATTATGACTTACAGCTTCCCCAAGGTAATTCCGTGCCACACACACATAGACTCCTTCATCTGGCCTACTCTTGCGCCCATGGACTATGCGTAAGAAAAACAAAGATCCGCTGGGCAGCAGCATGCGGTGGGAGCGCGGATCATCCTTGTCCGTTTCCACTCTTTCCCCTCCCTTGTACCACTCGATGGTGGGGGTGGGCCTTCCTTCTGCTTTACAGTTTAAAGTTGCTGGCTCTCCTTTGGAAACAATTAGATCAGAAGGGTGTTCGACAATTCGAGGTGGGAAATCTTCCTGTCGAAGACGGGAACCTGCCAAGATAAAAACACAAAGTTTTCTTAGAAAATTATTGCCAAGTATGGTCACGGTCTTTTGCAAAGCAACTACTTAACCATTACCTCACAGAGCAGCGTTTATTAAGAACAGCTATTAACATCTTGTAGTGAACAAAAGAAACCCTTAATGCACTTCATTGTGTGCGAGATTCTCCCAAGTGAATATGTTTGAAAGCATTTTCTCAACAGGGGACCTATATTAGTGAACTAAACTGCCATATTCCTAAATCATATCAATTTATATATTGCTCTATTTATGCATACAAATTTACATATACATACCTATGTAGAATCATCACAAGCTAGTCCTACACATACTCTGCAAAGTCAGACCATCTCAACTAAGAAAACTGGTAGTGCTCTAATCCATAACCCAAAGTCATAGTCAATTGACCTAATTTAAGTCCATTAGTTCATGCAACATCTACACAGTAACTCTACCATTTCCAGCATCCACGAGGCTGCTCCATTTCACTTGTACTGTTGTCTCTTTTTAGTCCTTTAAGCAGTACCATAAAGGTACAAATGCATGGAGTACCCAAAAGTGCTTCTTAAGCCTCTTCCATCAGGGAAAACTAGATAAATTTTTTATATTATAAAAATTACACCAACTCCAATATAGAGAACTGATACAACGTGAGATGAATATCCAAGATAGAAGTTACAAGCAAACAAGATACAATCCTGGAAAACCATTCTGTCTCAAACTAATTCACAATGTTAGCTGACAACTGGCCTGAAAAAAACCCTACAATCATCTGGATAGATATACACCACAGAAGAATACAACAAACAATTTGGTGCCCAAGAATTCCAAATTAGGAATAAAGAGGTATAAAAATTTCAGGTTTTTAAACTATTGACTCACATTCAAATTACTATTCTCCTTATTTCTCTTTTTCTTCAAGCACATCTTCGCCACAAATAAAATGAAATCTCTTGGGTCACTAAGTCCTGATTATTAAAATCTTAGATGCCAAGATTCTTTATTAGCATTAATAACTTGAGGTTTGAACAGCTGTGAAGCACCAGAAAGAAATACAAGATTGACTCACTGAAGGTTAATGGACCATAAATTGATATGGAAACAGGGAAAGGAGAGTCCCAGGGACTTCTGCTCTCAATACAGGCTAAATATGTGCATGTAATATACATATCTATTTCTATACACAAAATAAAAATATTCTAAAATGTACAAGTTGCATCTCATTTCACATTTTCTTCACCTCAAGATAATCAATGCAAATTAAGTATTACACTAATCAGCTAGTTTTAAGCACACATTGGTAACTAAAAATACATCTTTTTATTGCATACAAAATGCAAACATATTTCTGTAGTGTGCCTACTGATCCTCAGCCTTTGTGAAAAGTACCTCATTCTATACTTCTGCCCTCATAACTGGGCAGACCAATTCTAGATCTCCTTCCAAGGTAAAAATGCCTAAACAGGGATTGAAAGGCTTATTTTGTTTATATTTTTGCTCATTTCCTATGTACCTCACAAGTAAAAGCTTACAGAACTATAACGAATTGCTCTAAGTCACTCCAGAAAGACAAAAAAGCCAATTTTAATGTAAGAAGTTTTTAAGAACTGCTTTAAAAAACAAGGTTTTCACATATGTATGTGTAGTGAGTGTTTGTATTTTCACAGCCAATGCTGGCCAAGCAGCACACAGTACAGTACAAGCCTCCTATTGTTCTTGTCAGCTTGGCCTAGACCACAAATAAATGAAATATCATTTTCAGATATATTGTATGTGCATTTTCCACCCTGACTTTTAAGTGGCTCTACACTAGCTTCAATTACTGCACAGAGTGAAAGCATAAAGACTGACCTCCAAACCTTCTTGGAAACTGAGACGCCAAACTCTCAGGGGGGAAAAAATTTTCATCAGAATCATCCAGGAATGCCCATATACATTTTATCTTTGCTAGGTAAGTTTGGAGGAGATAAGTAACAGAAATATCTTATTTTCCTTTTTTTTATTTTTTTAATCCTGCCATTTTATAAAGTAACATTTCTCTAGCAAAAGTTGTACAATTAGTTGACTGGCACATAGCAAGTATTAACCACAGATATAGTGACAACTGCCTGAAGGGTATAATGGCCTTGACAACCAAGTTATAATCTTTCTACATATCTACACTTTGAGGGTTTAAGTCTTTCTTTTCTTTTAGCTAGTTATTTAAACTGCATTTACATTTTATTGAGAAGAAGCAGCTTCAATTATCAACATAAATCTTAGAGTGGGCACCAAGCCTGTAATTTTCCTGTCAAAAATCCTTCCCAAGAGGATATTTGATTAAAAAAAAAAAAAGAGAAGCAGAACACCTATTACAGGCTGGATCTGCCATTAAATATACAACAGAGCTGCATTTTCTTTCCCCAAAAGATGACAGCACTGGCTTATAGGAAGTAACCAACCTGAATTGTAGTAAAAGCAGAGAACACAAAAGTCTTGCATAAAAAGTCAATAGGATGCCACCAATTCAAGTGTGCCATACTAATTACTTCATGCTGCTACTTAAAAGAACAATCATATGAAATCATGTTTGCAGTTTCTTGGACTGTGCCACAAGAATTTTTACAAGAATTCAGACCTTGACACAACCAGATGCAAAGGTTCAAAGAGAACTTGCACTAGATGAATAACAAACTCACAGAGGCAATACACATATGCTTTTATTCCCACCTTAAAACCTCCCCTTGGTAGTATAGACACAAGTTATTGCAAAACAATGCTTAAATACGAAAGCTACTGATATCAAGGGTTAAATCACTGTGCAAGCCCTGTGTACAAACACTTTCTCCTTCATGAGGAAAACAAAAAGGTTGTGTGCTATTGGAACAAACTGCCTCCAATTTGATCCCTGCAGCTCAAGGCGGTTAAAAACCAAAACCATATCAGCAGTCGATCTAAACCTGAGCTCTGACGAATACGGAAAACCTTATTTCTCAAGATCTATATATTTAAATAGTAATTCATCACAATGGTTATAAAATACTGCATGACATACTGTGTCTTTAGCCAAATTCCAAAGAGCTTGAATACTCTTGGCCCCATTTCTTTTCCATTTCACAAATACAGCATTTAATGCTGATTTTCAGAGCCTAAGATCCCGCTTTTTTCCCCCCTTATTATTGAAAGGCTATGTAAGAGCCGAGTAACTGGCCTAATTGCTACCAGAGTTATCAGTAAAATGCTAACAAACAAAACCACAGCTTTAAAAGCAGCATTAGGTGATCCCTGCAAACAATTTTACTTCAATAGAACACAAGAGCTTGCCCATGTCCTTGGTGTTTCCACTACTAACTTCACTACTTCCAACTTTTCAGAAAGGAGGGGGAAATATTTTGGGGTTTGTGTATGTTGACTGGAAAGATGTTCCATAACTCTCTTGGTTTAGTGGTTAGAAATCTTTCTCTAATCCTCACGTTAAACAAACCCTAAAACATAAATCCCTTATTCTTCCTGGCTTCAACTGCCTTGTAATTCAGATTTACCCACACATTTCTTGGAATTTTATTCCTTTGACATGCAGATTGCAACCTTTTCCTTCTTTACCATGCTCTTGGATTTTTTTGTTCTTACTGCTGTTCGAAGTCAAGAAACTAATTTCAACTGGTTTTTCCCCCCGTAAGATTTGCTCACCTTTTCCTTGTTTTAAATTCTACTTTGAGTTTATGCTTTTTGAGCGTGGAAGACCCAAACCACATGAACTTCAGAGGCAAGCAGACTCTGAATACTATTTCAAGCACATGCTGAAAAATAATATCAACATCCTGCTACAGGGGAAAAAATAACTAAAGTAAAAATCAAAGGGTTTTTTTGAAAGTGGCTTTTCTGCCCCAATACCTGCCGCTAACCTAACCTACTGGGCTTGCCTGATTGCACAGACAACAAATAATTTTCGAGGAAAAAGAACAGAACAAGGAAGATCCACAGAGATTTTGTCCCATTCATCTTCTTTCTCTCAACTTCTGCAGTTTTTTTAATATTCCTACTCTTGGTATACTACCCTTGTGCAGCTTCAATAAAATATCTGATTCCATGAGCTTTGTAGCCTACAAGAATACTGAATACTAAAGAGCAACTATTTTGACATTTCCTTTGCAGGTGTTGCAGTCTACTCTTCATAACCACAGATGTAATTAATTAAGACAGTAATGCTCTGCCTGTTTGGATTTTCCCAGAAGAGTCAACTGACTTAGAAATTTAATTGTTTAATTTCACTCTGACTTCAAACAAAAGAGTAAAAACTGCATTAACTGATATTTCTGGAACACTAGTTGGAGAATAACATTGATGACTGTGTACCTTTGGACACAGGAACTGGGTGTTAGACAAAGTTTTATTTACAACAGCAGGTCCTTTCTAACAACTGAGCAGTGAATATACATCCTAGAAGAATGTAAAGTTACACTTTTCACCTAAATCCTGTCATTTATTTGCACAGTCATAACTGTGGACATTTCCACAACTCCTTTAAAAAGATGTCACATTTACGTACAAAAATGTTCACCTGCAAGTGAGTATTTGTATGCTAAAGTGAAAAACGCATAGTTTCAACACACCAGCACTGTCCCATCAGTTGATTAATACCCACACAGGACTACAGGTTTATTGAAATGCATCTCAACAAATGTTTAATGGTTCCAAATACCAATCCGGGAATAAGTCCAGTTCTTTACAATAGATGCCATAAAATGTGACAAGCAAGGCTCTCACTTTGGACCAGGAGAACTTGCAATTTCCTCTATGTGCTCCCAATGAAGAGTAAATTTCTTTTTCTGAGCACACAATGAAAAGCAGGTGAGCAATATGTAACTGAGAAGAAAACCCCTGAACACTAACTGATCACTCCCACTGTGCAACCCCTGAAAAAGTTGTTCTTATTTCAGTTCACATCATCATGTCAAGGAATCCTTTGTTTCCCTAATGAGACATGAAATTATTAATAGATGTTGGTTTTAATTATTTCTTCCAAAGGATATTTTTTGATAAAGCAAACTGAACTTTAAATACAAAGGCTGATATAAAATGTGGGCCATGTCTTCTAAAATAAATTTGTAGGCACCCACAAAACATTTTTCCCACTTAAAAAGACAGCAACAAAAAACACTTCAAGGTTAAGACACCATGAATTACAATTACATTTCTGTCATAGCTACCACATTATCAGGAGATGTCAGAAACCAGTAATTTACTGCACACTTATGGCTGGAAAAAAACCCCAAAATAATAACAGAGCGCCTGGAGTTTTAAGCCCTGTCTGTCTGTCTCTTTGAAATAAGAGATTAAATGGGAGCTGTACTAAAAATGCCTCAAATCCAGACTGATCTTGTGCCTGCCTCTTACACTGAGAGATTTAACCCAAACATTGGAAGGTAAAAGACATTAAATTTGCACAATATTCATGACCTGATCAACTGACCAGGAGTTAGCTGGAGTATTGGCAATAAGCTAAATAAACACGGAGGGGAAAGTTTTTTAAAAACCCACCAAACAACACTGTTATAGATCATGTTGGTGTAAATGGTTTGCTTCTGTTCCTTATTCTGCAGTAATTCTGATCATATATTATTAGGTCAGAAAGCCATAAATTTCTTGGCAATGAGTCTTGTGGAAAGATGCACATTATCTTATGGTTATTTAAATACTCTGCCTGGTGGGAATGGGGGGAAAAAGTCAGATACTGCACTGCACAGATATTAAAACTGAGTCTCTCTTTTAAGACCTAAAGACACATTTCCCAGGAGATGCTAAGACATTCTAGCTCTCTGTATAATAACTTTTAACAAAGAAGCTTAGAGTGGTAACAGTAAGAATCATGCTTTAGTTTTCTTAATCCAAAATGAAATACAACTCTTCAAAATTGCTCTTGAACGAACCATTTCTTTTCAAGAGATGTAGCTTTACAGACAAAGGCTGTTACATGAACACAGGCTACTGGTTTGTCCAGCAGTTAGCATAAATAAGCCCTGACCTGGTTATTCATTAAATTAGCCAGAATATAAATTTAAAATATTAATATTTGTATTGCACTCTGCAATAGGCTGACATTTACAGAGAACCTCAGGCAGCAGTTAATGTTCCCAGCATAGGAAACTGGTCAGTTTTATTTATTCTTTCCCTCAGTTCTGCTTTCTGGTAAGATATTTATCTCATCTGACTTTGATGGATACCGGAATGGTCTGAGATTGCAGTACGTAAAACAGTGATTTTTTGAAACCAAAACTTAATAAAAACAACATTATTCCAGATCAGCCTAGTAAACTGGGAGTACTGTTTTCCCTTAAGGAAAAAAAAAAAAAAAAAAAATCACATGAACAAAATGACAGTAATCCTTTCATTAATAATGCAAAATCAACTATAACCCAGTGAGCAACCACACTATACAGTAAAACAAAAACAAAGGCAACAAAGCCTCCTTCATTACTCGTTTTGTCTTTGAAATGGTTGCAGTAGCACTGGGAGATATTCTCAACACTGGGATGATACTGAGAAGTGCACTACAAGACTGAGAATGGCTCAGATGTACCTGAGGGCAAGTCTATCTCTTGGACGGACCAAGACCAAATGACCACACCAAACTGCAGGAGTGGAGCAGTGGGGTCTGACAGGTACAGCAGGATCACAGAGACATTCTGAGAGCTTCACAGACCCTGAAATGTCAAGAGCGGAGGGAAAAAGAGGTGGCAACGGATCACAAAAAGGCTAAAAATACTAAGTAGAGATGAAGTGAAGAATGACTGGAAGACCACTAGAAAAAGAAAGATGCTGGAACTATGTATATTAAAGAGACAGAATTCCATGATAATTGGATAATTCTGTGGACAACAGAGCTGAAATGAGACTAAAATAAGCACTGCTTAAACAGTGGAGTTGGGACACAATGGGTAAGATCTAAGACAGCTCAGAGCAATCACTGCTGCTGTCTCCTTCTTCCCTAGCAGATCGGATTCCCTACCAAGGCAAGCATGACAGCTCTGATCTGTTGTCAGCAGCTTGAGAAGAGACGACAGACAGAGTAAATGCAAGAGTGTGGGGACAGAGGCTGGTGTGACTCATGCAAGAATTGCCATTTCCACAGCTTGGCTTTCTATTGAGCAGGGAGGGAGGATTAGGAAACAAAGAGACAGTCAGGCTCTCCACTACCTCCGATCCTTGTCCTCGATAGTGTTTTATGTCAGACAGGAAGCGTATTTCATTGGCTGTGAACCACTGGTTCGCTATCTGGGACAGGAAAACGAAATCTGGAGAAAAACAATGGGACTGCACCAAAAGCAAGGAAAATTCTTAGCTGTGCTGAAGAAACCAAATGAACTTCCAATTTAGTGACAATGCCGAGGACTCAAAATCATGTAGATACATTATATAAATTATTTTTACATTAATTTATATATGAAGTATATTTTATTTATATGTATTATGTGTTGGTAACTGATGTCAGGCAGAATGATGCAGAAAAATTTTACTTCACCTGTAGGCTTGTCTGTAACCAGTGTCAAAGACTTCATCTATTTGTGGTGTGATTACAGCACACTAGTCTATTTTATTTCAAAAATATCCTTTTGGATGATCATACTTATTGTCGTGGTTTGACCCTGGCTGGATGCCAGAGACCCACCCCAACTTCTCCTGAAGGAGAAAACTAAAAAAAAAC
>WEKX01006776.1:0-15279 GCA_013390025.1 Pitta sordida
GCCATCAGTGCTAGGGGTATGGAGAGATTGCAGAGAGCTGACAGGACTAGGACAATTACAGCTACCCGAGGGATTTCTGTAACTCTACCTGCACTCTCTGCCTACGCAAACTGCCGCGTTAACCGCCTCACAATGTCCCTACCCTCAACACCCCTGTTTGCCTACTCCTGTCCGTGCTCTGATCGCCGCACTCCCAGGAGTTTAATGCCTTTAAATAGCCAGAACCCGGAAGCCCTAAAGCCTCCTCACCTGGTGCACCCTTCCAATGCTGCCTCTCGTTGAATTCGAAGGGCAACTCATCTCATCTCATGACAATGACAGCTAAAATTTCCTTGCTCCTGCCTTACATTTTTCTAAATTAGAAGTCATTCTTCTTTATATTCTTCTCCCATCCACGTTTTTATGTAGGGAAATGTTGTTTTTACAGTTTGGTCTCTGCTCTTAGTATATTACTCTTTGAAACAGAAATTATTAAAGCAACACAGCCCCCTAGTGTGGATGAAGTTCAAAAGTTAAACACACACAATTCTGAGGCACTAACTTTAACCATACTATACATGATAACAATTACACTGACTTCACTTAAACAAAAAGTAATCAAATTAATCAACAATTAAAAAAACAACCAAACAACCAACCCCACCACAAACAAAAAACCAAACAAAACCCAACCCCAAACCAAACCTAACAAAAAAAGGCTCACAACAAAACAAAACCACATAAAAACAAACAAATGAAAAAACCCATGCCAACAATCAAGCACATAGATCAGAAAATTTAATGGCTAAAGTGATTTACATTTGAAGCAGTTCAATTAACCTTTACAAATTAAGGTCTATATAATTTTAAAAGGAGACAATTAAATCATGTGCCTTAATTTTGATGCCTCATATCTTAAAGACTAGAAGAACTTGGGGTATCATTTAAGCAAAATAATTTAGCACCATTTGCAACAGTTGGATTTTCACTACTCCTTCTGTCATGTTAACACAACAAATTCAATCAGGATGCTGCTCCAGACTAGGAAAAATAAATGGGCAGGATTGCCTGCTCAAATGAGCTTCCTGATGTGGGCCTCTGTATAGCCATATAAACACATGCTGCACAACAGTGGTGCAGGAAGGAGGAGATGAGGCAGCCTGGGAACAATGTATGCATAACCAAAATGTATGCAGTTTCTCACCAGCATTCAAATTCAGCTTAAATGTCTTTTCCAGTAATCTATTTCTGCCTGCCTTCAAGGCTAGTTTCAAAGCTTTTCTAAGTCATGACTCATGTCCCATATTCCTCTGGTGATCTTAGAGACTTTGTTTGCATGTGTTCCATTCCCCAGATTTGCCTTCAATACAATCATGCAGAACTGCATCCAGTATTCCAGTTAACTCAAGCTGAGACTTTTTATTAAAGGAAGATTGACTGGAGTCTGAAAATGGTAGGTGGGATGCACGAGCATATATTAGACAATTCATGGTGTAACATATTAATCTAAAATAACTCTGCAGAACTGTTAGACACAAAAGACAAAAACGCAATTTTGAGACCAACAATTGTCCACAGATCACATGGAAAAAAGATTACATTTTTGCAAGGGCTTAAGAAAATGATGACACACTGAACGAAGAAGCGAACATTTGATTTTATTTTGGGTTTTTATTGTTGTGATTTTTTGTTTGGTTGTTTGTGGTGGTTGTTGTTTTGGATTTGTTTGGGAGAGGGAGGTTTACGTTATTACTTGTGCTGTATAATGCAATAAACATACAATATTTAGATGTAAACTTTTGGAATCCTTCTCTGTCTAACTACAGCATCAAATGTATTAAGTGGTATGTGGCTAAACCTTCTTAAAAGCATCAGATTTTTATTCACCTTTTATATATTCTGTGTATATATTTTAATATTAATGCTAATAAAGGCCCATGAAACATGATACTAGACCTCCTTCCCCCCATTAAAAGAAAAAGTCTAGTATTTTAACATTTATATTTGGCCTTATATAAATAAGGTGACCATATTTTTCTCTCCATACGTTGCAGATTGATTTAGCGATAAACATTAAGGTTTATGTTGCCGGGACTACATTGAAGGACTTCATAATCAATTTTTAATTTGGTGTCTATGATCCTAAAGTTAGGCTGTTTTTCTTCATATTTCTGCATCAATTAATCACCTCACCTCCCTTCCTTCCTAAGGGGCTTATTTCCCAATTAATTTTCAATTATCCGCTGTGAAAAGGGCATATTTACCAGCATCAGTGATCTCATAAAGCTAAATCAGCGCTTATAATTTTAAGATGGGCATGTAAAATGCCATACAACTACATATTATGCACTCATGTGAACAAAACCTTTTTCCAGTTGCTGTTTTTAGAAAACTGTTGGCATGCTTTATCCACAGAAGGAAAAAGAAAGAAATAAAACTTTTGTTAACTGCTGCCGCGGCCAGAGCAGCCCCACTCCTGTGTGTCTCTGTGTCCAGTCCCTATCACAAAAGGCTTATGTACATAGTACGTAGCCTAACACACACCACACAGCACGCCTCAGCCAGGGTCCTCGTTGATACATAGCCCCAGGGAAAGCAGTGCCGCAGCGCTGTACCATCCTTCACAGGGACTGTGGCTGGAGCTACAGTCTGCTTTCCCCCTCTGCCCTGTCTGCCTGTGTGTGCTCTCAAGGGTTTGTTCCCTCCAGCACCTTTCCAGGGAGTGTCTGTGAACTGCGAGCAGGAATTGCCTCTGTGTGTGCATGTGTGTGTCTGTGTGTTACTGTTTCTATGGCTACAGGCAGGGAAGGCAATGCCCACAGGGGTGCAAAACTGCAGTGGAAGCCAAGAGTGGTGTTTGCCTATGGACTGCACGCCTGGTGCACCTGGTGATACATAGACATAGATGTAGCCCCAGGGAAAGTGCCCCACAAAAGTGGGGCTGCTCTGGCTGTAGCAGCAGTGGGCCAAGTGCTGTGTGCCACTGCCGCCACACTAGGAGGAGGCTTCTGTTCCCCCATGCCCTCCCCTGCCACGGGAGGGGGAGGTGGCATTCTGCTGGGTCCATATGGCCACCACTGCCACTCCCACACTCAGAACTGGCGGATGTATCATAGCTGCCGCAGGTAAAGGGATGAAAACTGACACCGATACCACCTGCTGCCATAAAAGGCCCTGAGGTGTCACAGTGTTGCAAAATTAAGGTTTCCCAAGCTCCAAGAGCACTGGCAGCACGGACCCACGCTGACCCGAGCCTGGGGACACCCACCGACCCCCCTCCCCGCCATGGCCACTGAGCGAGCTTTCCCACAGTGGAGGCAGCACAAGCATGCGTGGTGACAGCAGCCTGGCAGCAGCAATGGCGGAAGTGGCAGCATGGCCAAAGTGAAGCCCAGGAATTCTCAGGGGGTCTCCCCAGCTGGAGGGGGCTCAGAAATGGTTCTCTTTGCTTCCCTGTGCTGCAAAAGCCCATGGGGAAGAGTGGAAGACACTCTCCAGTGCTCCGGATTAGCAGGGGGCAGAGTGATGGGCATGGCCTGTATGCGTATGAATGACCTGCAAGTGTTTGCAGATTAGATGATTTGCAGGACCCCAGGGAGACCTATAACCCATGATGACAGAGATATGACTATATATACAGTGATGCCTCGCTTAATCATACTTTCACATTTGCTGCCTTGGATCCTTGTGGTGGGTTTTCCATGAAGACTCCTCAATTGTTTGCGGTGTTTCCGCATGCATGTGCAGTCCTTTTGCAGCACCGAGGGGCAGCACTGGCACTGCCTTGTGGGGTGGGACGGTCACACCTTGGGGAGTGGAGGAGCTTGAGTGGGATCTTACTGGCTTGGGGACTGCACACAGTTCATTGCCTAATGAGTGTTAGAGAGGTTACATGGTAGGGAAGGTTTATAACGTGGTTTATAGTGCCGTGGTGCTGTGGCACTACATGGTCGCCCCACAGAATGGCACAGTTCCACTCCACGGTGGCAGGCAGTCCATGCCACAGTCCTGTGCCCACTTCACGGCGGAAACCAGCGGTGCTGCCATCCATACCACTCTGGCGCAGGACCCTGTGATGGGAGGGTTGGGGAATAGCTGTGATATCACCACTGTGATGCAGTGGTGGCATGGTTACCCTGACACTCTGCACTGAAAGCATGGCAAGCGCTGTTTCTGTGCACCGCCACTTCCCCAACATTTAATCTGGATGTGCAATAGCTGCAGTCAACTGTGTATAAATCTGGTGAGGGGATGAAGGCAGCGGCATAGCTCCACCACTCTGGTGGGACCCTGGAAAGCACTTTTTCCGTGCACTGTTGCATCGCTCATATTTAAACTGGAGGTGCAAAGGTGCAGCCCTTGGGCTTGTGTTGCCGTCACAGCCTGCTCCCGAGCGCTAAGTGCATTGCAGCCCTCTTAGAAACGGCGAATGTGTTAAAGCCCAGTCCTGACTGGAAAGTGCGTCACGGCCTGCTTGTGTCACAGATCATTTCCGAGCATTGAGTGCATTGCGGCCCATTACAAGCGGCGACTGTATTAAATCCCAGTCCCAGTTGGAAAGTGTATGCCAGGCCACACGACTGTGTGTTTCCCAGGGTCCCATGAGGGCAGCAAGCTATGCTGCCAGCCCCACTCCCCACCCAGGTTTAAAAACAGTTGACTACAGATGCTGGACCTCCATGGAAAGAGTGCTTCCCAGAGTCCTGCTGAAGCAGCAGAGCTATGCTGCTGCCCCTGCCCAGGTTTAAACACAGTTGACTACAGCTATTGCACCTCCTGTTCAAACGTGAGGGCTGCAGAGGTGCATGGAAATAGCGTGTACCATGCTTTTACTGCAGAGCTCCAGGGTGCCCACGCAGCCACCACGCTTGGCACTGCCGCCATTACCCAACCCTCCTATTGCAGGGTCCCCTTCTCCTACTGTCGCGGTGGCAAAAGCTGGGAATCTTTGCACTGGCTCCCACAGGGAACCCCATGGACTCCTTGGGTGGTGAAGGGACAGTGAAGATTCCCTTCATTCCCCTGTGGTGTGAGAGGGCATGGGGAGGTCGCAAGAACATCCCCCAGCACTCCAGGGCTGAGGGGGTACAGGGCAACGGGCGTCACTGATTTGTATAATCATGACGAGCCTATCCTCATGGATCAGGGGATTCATGGCACTTCGCAAGACCTTAACCCCGCAAAATTAAGGTATTACTGTAATTCACAGCTTCTCATATTTGCGGAAATTTTTCCTGCAGTTTTTACTCAGTTATTCACACAGTAGTGCAGTACTGAACTGCCAGGGTGGGTGGGGGGCCCCAGCCCTGGCCAGCCCTGCTACAAGTCAGGAAGTCTTTAACTGTAACACAGAGATCCATGTGGGGCCTGTTCCAGTCCTTCAGGTGTGGCAGCCAGCCTGGACTTGCCAGTGCATATGCGCATATGTGCATCTGCAGATGTTCATAGTCTCAGGCAAAACACTCCTGCCTGTGCCATGTAGCTGCTGGAGTTAAAGGGAAAAACACCTAACTCCCATGCTTCTTGCAGCCTGTAAGGAGCCTGGATGTTGCAGTGTTCCAGAGTTGCCATATTTCTGGCAATAATTTGCCATATTAATGTCTGACCCATATTCAAGGATTAAAGGTACTGTGGGACCCGTGGGAGACCAGTAATCCATGAATACGGAGGCATGACTGTATACTGAAATGAGGTGGATCTTCCTGCTTAGAGAGTACATGAAATTACTACAGTCAGGTCTCCTACATCATGGTACCACAGGTCTTGCCCCTCCCCTGAGAAGCCCTCCTTCAGCGCAGACTGGCAGCTCATTAATATGCACATTTTCCCCCGGTCACCCTGCCCCCTCAGGTCCGAAGCTGCTGTGGGCTGGTCCCGGATTCCTCGTGCGGTCGGGGGAACAAAGGGGGGTCTCCTCTGCCCTGTCCCCACCTGGGGATTCCTCAGAGATCATGACAAAGGGGTCCCTGAGCCCATGCCGCCTTCCAAGCAAGTCCCGGTCTTTCCCTGCTGCTGCTGTGTTTCAAAGCCTGTACACCCTCCCAGCTCCAGTGAGGCTTGCACCTGGATCCCAGCACAACAGCCTGGCCCCGTTGGCAAGGCAACGGTTGTGAGACTCAGTCCCTGTCCAACATGCAACAGAGCTTGTAGATGCAAATGTTAATCGGGGTACTTGTCTTAGTTAACATATGTTAAGAAAACCCAAGAAAGGTATAAAGACAGTTTGTATACTGTAATGTTTTAACTCATTAACTGCACCTGTGGAGAAACAGAGCGAGAACTTCAGAGGAAAAAAAACTTAAAAGTGGTGATGCCTTTGTCCCCCTGGGGACTGGCCAGGTGGGCTATCTCCGCTGCATTCCCTGCCACAGCTCTGTCGCCGCCACCCCCAAGCTCCAGTGCTGTTTTGGCTAACCTCGCTCAGACCAGGGCAGGCACTCGGGGAATGTACCCGTGGCCGCCTCAGTCGCACCAGAGTGGGGCAGGCCAGACGCGGTGCCAGCAAAAAGGGCAGAGCAGTGCACTCAGGGTCCCTGCGGAACAGCGTGGGGATTGATTTGAATATTCATGATTGTCTAATTTGAATGTTCATGACTGTCAGTTTGTGCCGTCACAGTTGCAACACGGGCCTCCTTAATCATGGAAAAATCATGCTGCGCAGTAGTGAAGCTGCAATATGGGAAGCGCAAAGTGGAAGAGGGCTGACTGTGTAACAGTTGAATGTTAAAAGCTCAAGGTCTTCTCAACTGTTTTATTTCCTAAATATTATGTCAAATATTAAAAAGAAAAGCTTTACGTCAGGAAAAAACCCTCACGTTTTCTTTATTTAACACAGAAAATAAACAGTAACAAAACAACATAACAGCGTAAAAAACTTGGCTCTGTCTCTTTCAGGCACTTTCATAACTCTGAAAACAACATGTTCAGCTATTTATTTGAAAGGTAAAAATATTTTCCTGTAGGAATTCAAATTTAAAAAAAATATTATTTTAAATTAATTATCGTTCTTTAACTAGAATACCTACATTGTGAGCAACATGGGCCTCAAAGAAAAACAAGCAGTCTCAAATCCCTTCCAAGCCTAACTATTCAATGATTTTAAGTTGCTAAAACAACCTTTCTGGAAGGCACCAGGTTCCTGGCATAGAAATAATAATTCTGTGATTCCTTCGAATGACCCAGCACAAGGACATCTCATCCCAGGGAAGTATCAGTCTCTGTTTGTGCATGTCCCAGAAGCAGCACACTAACAGCAACAAAACCAATGTATCCTATCCACAGGCCAGGATACACAACATAGTGTCAATGAGGAATGCGATACCCAACCCAAACATATTTTAGCACTGAAGAGAACAGATGTCATCTTCTTCAAAACAAATACTAAAAATTAAATCTAAGTAATCTTAGGGCTGTTTTTTTGCGTCACCAGCTTTCATCAGAGCCTTAATAGCTCTTGCCCTCATTTCAAGCTCCAAAAGCTCCAGCTGTTGTGCTGATGGCTGAACATCTTCTGTCGGAGGAACAGATGAGGTAGCTGCTTTGGGCTCCTTTGGGCTGGACTCTGCCAACCCCAGTATCTCATTCACACTTTTCTCAATGTCCTTCTGAAGGTCATCTATCTGACCAGCTTCACTTCTGACAGTGTTTTCTTGCACATCTGGACCATCTTCTTCATTGCATGGGCCTTCTATGTCACTATCATATGCATCTGCATTTATGCTGAGGACATCACTGTCTTCTCCCTTGCCTGCAACACAAACACAGCAATCATACATGTTGCCTAACAGGATTGTTTTTATTTCAATTTAAAATAATTTCTGCTAAAAGTGTTACTCTGCAGATTAAGAGTGTCAAAAAGATCTATGACTACAAGACAACCAATTCCTCTTCTTTCTCTCCTCCAACTTTTACAGCTGATCTAATTTATGCAATTCTTAATGCATTTTATGCCAATTTGAAAGAACATGTCATATAGCGAAGCAGCAATACTAGAAGAATTTATTCCATCCTATGAACCTGGACGATCTATGTATTTGTTTTTATTAAAATGTCTTAAGATTTTATATCCCAAGAAAGCAAAAGCAGTGCAAAATTGGTTATTGTTTACTAACTCTTACATAAACTTAATTTTTAAATGCAACTTCAAAAATTACTCTCAGCTATTTGATGTATTTTAAGAGGAGTGGGACTGTAGTCAGGCACAAAATTACAGGTTAACAGAAACTTCACTTCCACTGCAACTATTAAGAACTATCTCAAGTATTCCAGATGGATCTAACCCATTAAAAACATGGAAGAATTTATGGCTTTGGCTTTCAATAGTGGCTAAAAGTTGGGAATCTGTTTTTTAAAATGTACTTAGTAGAGGCAGTGCAAAAATATAAAACCATAACTCTAAAAGAATGTAAGTAAATGCCCTCACAATTTGACTCCAGACAGTATTGCTTTTGATACACTGGCCTCAGAAGTTATTACTCCTTTACTATCTTTTGTATCTGTGAAAACTTACGAGTAGGATTAGATCCTTCTAAAAATTAATAATGTATATTCAGATGATGCTAAAGTTACTGATTCTAAAGACTTTATAATACCTGTATGGTAATATAGTAATACTTTGGACCTCATGGGGGTTGGGGGTCTTCTCAGGTGCTGCGAAGCCCCTGATCTGCTAGGATAGGTAGCTCACGAACATGCAAATAAGCCATCCCTGTTGCCCCGCCCCCCTCAGCCCTAGAGTGCTGAGGGGCATTCCTGCCACCTGCCCACATCTTCTGATGGGATAGGGGAGCGACAGGGAATCTCTTCTGCTCACTCCCTGCCCAGAGAGTCCCTGAGGAATGTGTGGTGTAGCTGCACCACTGCTGTGGAGACTCCACAGGTGTTGGTGGCAGCAGTGAAGTGCTGAGCCCCTCCAGGGTTGGCGGGGGCCCATTCGCCCACCTGAACACATAGTAGGGCTCCATCCATGCTGGGGTTGACATGTTTCATGTTAGACATCAGGCAGATTTGCAGATTTGAATGAAGGTGCCCACCCCAAGATGGCAGTCACTGGGGGAATTCGCAAAAAAAGTGAAATACATTTAAACCTGGGGGCCGTGTGAGCCAGGGCTGGCAGCGGAAGGGTTTCTCTGGCTGTCACAGACAGAGAAACAACACAACCCTGCTGGCTGGCAGGCAGTAGAGGGGTCCCCTGCTCCCGAGGACAGAGGGAGCTTGTGTTCCCCTGAACCCAGTCCCAGAAAGGTTGCGTTCCCCCAGTCCCTGTTCCCAGGAACACAGGGAGCTTGTGTTCCTCCGTTCCTTGTTCCTGGGAAAACAAGGAGCTTGCTGCATCTGTTTGCAAGCACATTGCAGCCACAAGACAGGAGGCGTGGGGTTACCACGAGCCACTGCCACTGTCAGTGGGGTTCCGGATTCCGCCCCCGCGTTATCAGCTTGGAAGATCGCTGCTCACCGTCCTGTGCTATGGGCAGCAGGAGGTGTACCTGAGACAGGCAGTAGTGGCGGCTCCCACAGGCCTGTGCCTGGCAGAGGGAGACCTGCCATGGCCTTCATAAAGCATTGACACCATGTAACCTTTACAGCACTGATAAGGGAGAGACTCCGGGCAGTCCCCGAGTGAGTGTGGCAGTCTTGTCCCCTGGCGCAGGACTGTCCCATCCTGCAGGGCGAAAGAGGCACTCTGTGCAGGCACAGATGCAGAAACGCTGTGAAGAATCGAGGTGTCTTTGTGGAAAAAAACCCTGAAAAGATCCAAAGCAGCAACAGTGGAAGGGTGATGTAGTCAAGTGTCACTGTACCATTTTTACCACTTGCACAGAAAAAAAAAGCAACGCTTCAGAAAAATGTTACACTTTGTTTAATACACCTTTTGGTACCCAAATGAATTTGGTTTTAATTCACAAAAAGTGCCCAAAAACCTTAGGAAAGATGTAGTTTTCTTGGGGTTTAAAACAGTTCTGTCATCCTGAGAGTGTGAAAAAAAAAAATCGATACTGACTATTAAGAAAGTTATAAATAAAATTTCTGTGCTTAAAAAGCAAACAAAAGGAGAAAAGGAGGATCAGAATATCTCAGGATGTTTTTTTAAATGAGAGTAACAATTTAAAACATTAGTCCAAGAGTTTTACTGATTCAGGATTAAAGATTTTTTGTACCATAGACCCTTACAAATATTAACATAGATACTCACTCGTGATTACTTCCTATCATCTATGATTTGCCACAGCATTTAAGCTCAGATTTAAGAATACTACACATTTACCCTGAGAATGCACTCCTGATTTAGGATCTTATACAGCTATTAATCCAGTAGCTCACAACACTGGTTTACTGGATTGCAAAAACTGACCATAATACCAGTAAATACAGCATATTTGGGAACATACACAGCTAATGTATGTGGCACCTCCTACATTCTAATCAAAGCTAAGAGAAAAGCAAATTGAGCTCATGAAAATGTGTGATAAGCCGCATAGAATTTTACAGGTAACTTTCAGTCTTGGTTTTTTGCAAGATGAATCAAAATTTTTAAGCAATAAAATCTGAAAGCCTAAAATATAAACAAAGCTACAAAAAGAATCCTCCTCACAGCAATGTACATAAAAAGTACTCATGAGATGAACATACCAAGGTCTCCTTACATCCTAAGTAGTTTTGCCCTGTTGCTAATGTGGCAGCAAATTCAATATTTCAGCTTCAGAGCGGTTTTACCTATTTCCCTACTATCAAGTCAACTTTGAGCACTATCCCTTCAAAATTGCCTTGCAAGACACAATGTATGTGAAAGATCAGAAGCAATGGGAATCAAGAGAGTTTAAAAATGGAAATTTTTCTGCCCTGCTGCACAACATCAGTCAGCATTTATCTAATATTAAATCATTTATGTCTGTCCCAGAATTCGTAAAGACTAGGAAGCTGGGCAGAACAGCCTTGGCTTCTATTCAGAATTTGGAATCTCCAATACTGTATTGTACAGTGTTCCTACAGTCTGATTGGCCTCCAGAAGTTTAATGAGCTAATGGGCTTTATTTTCCTCTTTGCAGCTGTATTTTTACACAGTAGTAAAGATCATGGCTGGAATTTCTCATTATCTTTTTCATTTTAGTAACTTTTACTTTTTCCTTCATCTACACTTGCAAACAAAAAAAACAAGCTTGTGTTTAGCACACTCAATTCCATTTTTTAATTTTGTTTCATCACTCTCGCTTATGTTCTCATTCTCCCCTTTTCTTCCCATATCATCTCAGCTGCAATGCAGCAGAATGACTGGAGTTATACTTTTATATTTATACTGATATCCCCAATAGGTCTTTCAAGCGAACATCTTGAGTGGAGCCACTGCTATAGTCCAAGGCCATCATGATACTTTGGTTGATTAAGTAATAAAAATCCCAATACCATCACCTGCAACGCTCATCAAGGTAAGCTTGGGAAGAAACTCTTAGAGCATGGACGGGATAGAAGCACTTTAGGATGGGCTAGGAATTGGTTGGATGGATGGGCTCAGAGGGTGTTGGTGAATGGTACCACATCCAGCAGGCAGCCAGTCACTAGTGGAGTCCCACAGGGATCAGTGTTAGGCCCAGCACTGTTCAACATCTTTATTGACGATATGGATGAGGGAATTGAGTCCATCATCAGCAAATTTGCAGATGATACCAAGCTGGGGCCAAATGTTGAACTGCCAGAGGGTAGGAGGGCCCTTCAGAGGGACCTTGACAGACTGGAGAAATGGGTAGACTACAATAATATGAGATTTAACAAGACTAAGTGCCGGGTTCTTCACTTTGGACGTAACAACCCCATGCATCGCTACTGCCTGGGGAACGAGTGGCTGGAGAGTGGTGAAATGGAGAGGGATTTAGGAGTAATGATTGACAGGAAACNCCTGGGGGGATGTTCGCTTGGGAGTTGGACTAGATGATCCTGAGGGTCCCTTCCAACTCAGAATAACCTGTGAACCTGTGAGTATGTCTGGAGTTGCTTATTTAGGATTTGAACTGTTGTGGGGTTTGTACCAATCTAGGAACAATAAGTCAAGATTCTTTGTTTGTAAAGGTTAATGAAGTTAGAAAACTCTAATTTAGGATAACTTTGAAGATCTGCCATAGACTCGAAGGGAGGTGGACAGAGCTGCAGGCATTGCCAGGATACGGCAGCTGGAGACAGGTTCTTCGGGAGAGCAGAACAGGATGTGATTGGACTGAGCCAGGATGGAACCTGACTGGATCTAGCCAAGTGAGGAACATCGTAGCGACAAGATGAAGCTTTACTATAGTTGGAGAGTTGTCAGCAGGTGGGAAACTGCCAACCTATCCCCACTCCTAGAATTGTTATATTGTTGAACCTGTTAAAAGCCCCTGCCCTTTCCCTGAGGTGTGTGTGTCTGGCTTAGCCCACACACCCAGCGCAGCTCTTCTTGTTTTGGCCTTTGATTTTTACTGTTACTGTTTCTCTCTGCTTAATAAACCCTGTGTTGAAGTTTTCATTTTGTGGGTTGCATTTCTCACAACTTACTTGCCTTTGCATCTTCTATTCTGCCAATCCCTGTAGTACAAGAATGTCTCAGCCACCAAGTTTTTGTATTTAAAAAGAGAAAGTACACAAGACGAAGTGTTCACCCTCAGGGATTCAAGCATTTGAGTGTGTACTTCCACAGGCACTGACTTCAGGTAAAGTATGCCAGTTAATGAGTGGTTTGTGTCAAGCACCATTTTGTTGGACCTCAGCTCTGCACACTCAAGGCAAGGTATACACCAGGACTAAACAAAGTGATCAAATTACAAGTAATCCTCTGGCAAACAATTATTACAACAGAATGCTATGAATATGAAAACAGAGTACTGTGGACTTGTATGATCATCTCAATGTAAAGTAAAACTGAACTCAAAGAATTCAGCAAATAGTAATAGCAGTATTAGCAATCACCTACATTTCAAGAAACTGAAATGACTGAAGTTCTTCAGCCAAAAAACTAGATATGAAGAGCCAAATGAGCCTTGCAAAAACTTTAAGCCATGTTCCAAAAGCTAAACCAGCAAACTTTAAAGAGCTGCAATTTGCTTCTAGCCATTTGCTTCTAGCCAAACGCCTCTCCATTTCTTCTGTCCTGGTTTAGGTTTTTTGCTGCTCTGGCAGCTAGGGGGTTAACAGCTCAGCTCTTGCCTGGGCCCCATCACTGCCAGGGTCATGAGGAGAAGGAGATAGAGACATCTCTGTGAATAAACATATTTGGGAGTGAAGAAAAAAAAAACTTAGTAGTAAAATGTAGTGTGCTAGGTCAGGATGTGTGTACGAAGCTGAAATCTCTGAAGGCCCTCCGCCCCGGCCTACTAGAGAGGGGATAGGAATGTTCTCCCAGGCATCCCGCTGCTGTTCGTGGAATTCCACGGACCACGGTGTAAGCCTACGGACTAGAGAGAGGAACAGTGATGCAGAATCCACCAAAGCCACGACTGAACATGGAGATCAAGCTGGAAAAAAAAAAGCTGCAGATGTTTTTCGGAGCCCAGAAACAGAAGCCTGGAGCTNTGACACTTTTACAAGTAAGAAGCCAAAATTTTTCAATGTCTTTTTCGAAGTTTCCATCACCTTTTCCAGAACTGTGCCCAGTGGAGAAGTTGCAACCCTACACCAGCTGATTTCTAAGAGGATACTTCTCTGTGATTGCAGCTACTGGTCACATGAGAGTTGAATGTAATCTGGAATTAGTCACTGTCTAACATCAAGGAAACAAAATTCCAGCTTTCTCTACTACATACCTTGTTTTGATTCCTGACCTTCCAGCTTGCTGTCTTCTCTCAGAGAAGAAGTTGAGTCTATACTGTTGTCCTGCCTGGAAACAATGAGGAACAAATTTTAATCAGCGTAATTTACAATTTAGTATAACTTTATAAAGAAGTAATAAAATTATATATCACTTTAGTTATATTCAATTATATAGAAAAAATGAGGATATGGTAGGTCAGTAAGTCAGGTACAGAAGGAATAAAGGCAGAAGGAACGCTCAGAGAACTAATCCAAGCACTTGAAAACAAACTTTTTTTGCTTTGCCTAGTAATATACAAGGATAAAGCAATTATTTCCACTACATCTTAGCTTTTCAGAGTAAGCACCCTCAGTGGTTGAAGCTGAGGAATCATAGCTGAGTGGTTATATAGGAGAAGCGCCTCAAACTAGAAGCTTTTCTCTAAAACTCAGAATAAATTGTCCCACAGTCAAATGATTTGAAAAAAACAGTTTCTGCTGCTTTCAAATACTATTTGCTGTTTTATTTTGAAAGTAAAAAGGTATTTTCATTAAGAACATCAGCTCACCACCACCTACCTCTCCTACATTGCAATCTCACAGTTTCATGAAGGGCTGCTTTTAAAAACTGAACTGAAACTCCACTGTTGCATTGTATTAATTTCTCTAGTCCTACTTTTAAAAAGATTTATACCCTTGACTTGAAGTGTTTCAACTGCTTTATACAAGGGATAAGGAAGAGACTCTTCTGTGAAATGCTCATGTCGTTCACACACCTCACACCCTACTGGTTATGCAAACTATGAAAATACAGTGAAACATGCAGGTGGAAGGACACAGAATCACAGGAAGAGTTCAATTGCCACATTTAGTGAGCATTTTGACAGTTAAATTGCCAATTTCCTAAACTGGAAGTTGGTGTTGCATTGGTTTCATATACAGTTAATATGGAATCAATGGAATTATTCTGCCTGTAGGAACTTATTAACACCATGAAAAGGAAGCAGAATTCTGGTATCACAGATGTAAATGTAATGACTAATGATATGTTTTTCAGTAACAGTCTTAAGGGTTTTCCTAAGACTGAATACAGACCTATTTTCCCCATGCTGTCCAAGCTGGGCTTTTTCCAGGTGCCCAGTCATGGTGTCAGGAGGGAAAACACCGCAATACTACTGGCCATCTTGGTTTGAGAGGTAGTTATTTTAATTCCTATCTCTTTTTCTGCAGTAGCAAAAATTACAAAGCAACAAATCCTTCTTTTTCTCCCACTTTTTTTTTGCCATTGGAACATAAATATGCAAAGTAGCATGCAATAATAGATTAAGGAGAATGTGAGGTGTTTTCAGATGCAAACATCTGTGCCTTAAGTAAGGAAAGGCAAATGTACCGCCCAATGGTATTACAATAAACTGAAAACATACTATTTATTGTGATGAATTTTTGTCAGAACTTAGTGGTATCCTTTCAGTTTGTTTTCCTGCCTAGTCAACTCAAGAAGCACTCTCCTTGCCTTTCAATTTCTGTTGAACTTTCCATTTCCAGGCAGGA
>WEKX01006776.1:39512-61229 GCA_013390025.1 Pitta sordida
AGGTTAGGTAACAGGTTTGACTAGATTAGATTAGGTAACGGGTGATAGGTTGGACTTGATGATCTCTATGGTCTTTTCCAACCTTACTGATTCTGTGATTCTGTGATTCTGTGAAAATATCTTCTGGAAACAATTGAATGTATATGCAAATAGCTGTCTTTCCTCACATTCTTTTTAAAATCAAGGGTAAAAAGTTAAAGCAATACCTTCACAAACTGTCATCCATTCTTACAAGTTTAAATTTTTAACAATGATTTCTGAATTAAGTGAACTAAATACACATTCATGAGTATTGCAACTGAGACAAGAAAAATGGCAAGAGTCATTTTAGAACAAAGATGCCTCCTGCCCCTGAAATCTTATATTTCTATTATTTTCATAATCAGTAGGCAAAGCATTTACATATTAGATCTGCACAGATGACCAAGTTACGTCACATACAATAGTAGCCTGAAATATCTTTTTTTAAGGAGTAATAACATTCTTTAATTATCACTTCCTAAACTCACAGGTCATCTAGTGGATGATATTGTGTAATGCCCAGTAACTATATATACAATGTATCAGTTTCTCTGATCAACAACATAACTACAGACTAGCAGAATAAAAAAAATCCTCTCAAAAGGATCTTACTATCATACATTTTAATGTTTGTGTGCATGACTCCTGATTATAAAGGAAGGCTCTGTTATCCTTATTTTCTGAACAATCTCAGGAGTATAAGCAGCTTCAATTTGCTAAGTGCTTTCAATAAAGTATAAATTCGCATCAATGAAGAATTCATATAAGAGGAAAAAACAAAGTATCAGGAATGTTACCCATTGCCAGACATCATCTCTTACCTGTATATGGATCAACCCCACCCACTGGAGCTACGGCGTTCGATGCTGAACCAGGAACATAGCGACCAGCACCTGAACAAAGATACTAAATTTTTCAAACACCACTACTGGTAAAGAGGTAACGTATACCTGTATTTAGTTACTAGTTTTCAAACATCACTATTAAAAGGGTTATTTTGCACTAAAGCCATTACACAGAAGTCTTCAACATTGTTTTAAAGGTAAATCCATGCCTAGGAGTGAGGGTGTTGGTGATGATGTCATTCATGAGCTAAGTGATCCACAGCTGGGAGACACTCTGGGATGGTCTCTGGAACCCACAGGTGCAAAGGCCCTCAGCACAGCAGGTGTTTATCCATGACAAACTCCAGCACGAGGGCATCACTGACACCTGCTCTCTGTGCACAGGAGGCCTGCAGTGGCCTCTCCTGTGGGAGGTGTGGATGCTCTGACACTAAGGCCTCAGGTGAGGCCTCCATCTGCAAAGACCACAGACAGAGCCACAAAAAGCAAGGAGGAGAGACCACTGGACAACACTGTAGAACAGGAACAGAGAAAGACTACCAAGATGAGGAAGGCTGAAGGCTGTGGGTTTTGGCAACAGCCCAAAGGCTTCTGCTCTACCTGTAGATCTGCAAGTGCCAAACAGGCAGTGTCCTAGCACTGGTGAGAAAAAAATCAACCCAGCAGTGGATGCCTAAGAGCCAGCTGAAACTGCACCTCATGTCTGCAAGAAGAGGAAAGGCAACCAGCAATGACAGGAAACGGAGTATCCTCCTGCAGGGTATGTATGCAACCACCTACTGACACAGGAGTGTATCTCCTGATATCCTGGGAGGCTAGGATCCAGGATGCCACAGGGACAGTGACAAGACTTGCCTGGCCTTCGGACTGTTACCCTGCTACTCTTCTACATGCAATCAATGGTATTGCCAAGGAAGCCCTGGAGAGCATCAAGAATAATTAGACATCTCTGGGAGCAAGGTGAAGGGCCCAGATGGTGTTTCTCTGATGCCATCAACAAAGCAAAAATGCTTTAATAGCAATGGATTCGTTGCGTAGGTCAGCAGCTTTCTGCATAGCTGGTTTTGTTGGCAGAACTTTGGCATCTACTGACTACAGGACATTCTTTGAAGAGCAAGAGCTACTTATCAGGGATGGGTAAGTCTGAAAAAGCAGAGCTGGAACTGGGAATGTCTTTGCAAACAAACTTGCTAAACTAATAAGGAGGACTTTACACTAACTATCTCCATGAGGATCCAGGGTGGATGGTACAAGTAAATATAATGCAATAACAAAAAAATGAGTGATAGTGAAAATTTTCTTTATAAATATCCCCATGTCTGTGTTGTCCATTGTCATGGTTTCTTATGGTGTTGAAATGGACAATTTATAGAAAAGGGAAAAAACCAACTTTTTTTTTATTCTTTCATTTTTTCTCTCTCTCTGCTTGTTTTGTTTTATTCTCTTCTGGTGCAGAAAAGGGGTAGCAAAACCACTTCCCTGGAAAGGGAGGGGGTGGAGAAGGAGGGAGGCGGGGTTTTTGGGGGGCTTTTTGGCAGGGCTTTGGAGAGAGAGGACTCACTCTCTCTTGCTGCTGGTGCTCGAGTGGACAGTCACAGCAGAAGCTTCTGGATGCCAGCAGCCTTGCAGAAACAGGTTTCACTCTCCCTTGTCCCTTTCCCTCTCCCTTTTGGGAGCTCGTGCCAGTGAGTCCCTGTGCCCCACTAGTTTCCCTCTCCCTCTCTCTCCCCCAGCCCATTTTCTCATTCCCCTCCTCCCTCCCTAACTGCAAGAGCGCCTCGTTTTCTCCATCCACCCCCCGTTGGTGTCCGCATGGGTTTTTTTTGCTCTCTCTCTCTCTGCATTCGGAGCTCTTTCTCTCCCTGGCTGCTCTGGGGGCTCTGGACAAAAACCCCGGCATTTTGAATGTGTTTGAGCCTTTGTTCTCACCCCCTTGCTCTGGAGCGCCCTCCCTCCAGGCAGCGAGAGAGCGGTACTGCAGCTGCGGGGCTCCCCAGCGCCACCTGCCGGCCAGAGGAGAGCCACTGCAGCTCCTGCCCAACACAGCGCCCCCTGCTGCATCCCAGTGGTACAACACCTGGAACATCACATTCAGGGGGAAAAGACCTCGGGGTTGGGAGAATTAGGGATTGCTGTTGTTACTGATTTATATGTGACTGGTTTACCTTCCTTGCAAAACAAAAAGACTAGATCCTTACCTTTTTGGTGTAGAGGGCAGAGTGATACGAGGCGGATCAGACAGCAGAGGGCTCCCCTCTACAGAACACATCTCCATATACTTTTGACAGTGGCAAAGCCCATATCAACAGGCTGTCCCACACTACTGCCTCAAATAAAGCACTGCAAAAACAGCTGTCTAGAGCTGAACATGGAATATACATCTTACATTCCAGGCAGATAAATTATGAATTTTATATTACCTGTAAATGGATCTGTCGCAGGTACTGCATTTGATCCAGATGAGGAGCCTGGAACATAACGTCCAGCACCTAGTCAAACAGCAAAAAAAGGAGTGACTTTTAAACACAGTTTGATGTTAATAGAATGTCAGTATTTTTCAGACAGAAGCAGCTCAAAAATAAAGCCAAGCATAAAGTATGTCTTATTGTTTATAATTAAGAAATCTGACCCTATTCCCTCATGCTGAACAAATTTTTCCTTATTATTTACACCAGGAATATGTTTTCCGGGGCATCCATGTAACATAGTCAGACACAGCCAAATCAAAAGCCAGACTGGAGTGAGTCCAGAGAAGGGTGACAAAGATGGTGAACAATCTGGAGCACAAGTCCTCCGAGGACCGGCTTAGACAGTTGAGGGAATTTAGCCTGAAGGAGGCTCAGAGTGGACCTTATTGCTCTCTGCTTTCTATCTGAAAGGAGATTGGAGCCAGGTGGGATTTGGTCTCTTCTCCCAAGTAACCAGTGATAGGATGAGAGGAAATGGCCTCAAGTTTCACCAGGGAATTAGATATGGATTAGATATGGGGAAAAATGTCTATATTGGAAGGGTCGTCAAGCATTGGAATATACTGCTCAGGAAAGTGGTAGAATCATTATTCTGGAAGTGACCAAAAAATATGCGGATATGGCATTTGGGGATACAGTTTAGTGGTAAAAACAGAAGTGCTAAGTTAATGGTTGAATTCTATTTTCAGAGGTCTTTTCCAACCTTAACAATTCTCTGATTCAATGGCAGCCAAGTGATTAAAAAATGACTAAAAAATGCAAAAATTTAAAAAATTCAAAAATTTAAAAAATTAAAAAAACTAGGCCCAGAAGGTGGTGATCAATGGTGCAACATCTATTTGGAAGCCAGCCACTACCCTGGGACCAGTGCTGTGTCCAGTTCTGTTCCACATCTTCACTCTGCACTCTCAGCGGGTTTGCTGAATACATAAAAACTAAGAGGGAGGGAGTGACTGATGTCATCACTTAAGCTTAAAGTTTTTACCTGTAAATGGATCTGAAAATTGAGAACTTGTAGTCAGCAGTGTTTGCCCCTTGGTGTTGTCCATAATAAACTTGGCCACTTGATCCAGAAACATAGGATTCAGATCATTCTTCTGAAGGAAGTTATACGCAGTCAGCCAAGGATCATCAGTGATGTTATATGGCAGTTTGTATGAAGGCCCACTTTCATTTACATCAATAGTGAAGACATAGTCATACTCCTTTAAGCAGAATAAAAAGCAAATTAGAACTTTGACAGCATTTTTTACAAAAAGATGTACCAAATACAGACTAGTAATAACGCAGTGATAAGCCCAAAAACTTTAACACTACTATGCATCAACAGCAGTGATAGTGTAGAATGTATCAATATACTCTCCTACAGAGACTGCAATAACTGCCCTAGACAGACTTTTTTGTGTGTATTTCAGTCAAGGAAACATTTTTCAGCTATCTGTCTTCAGGTTCAATAGTTACTAGAGAGAAGGGGTACAGAAGGCATTGTACCCAATATTTTAGGTAAGGCTTGCATTAAAGTTGTATGGTTCACTTTCTTTGGAAAGGTAATTTAACTTCTCAAGGTTTTAACAATAAATATAATAGACCTTGGTAATTTCTCTACTAATAGTTTCTCCAAAATAATTTGTCTCTGTTGGCTTGCTTATTTTACAAAATGTTTCAGAAGTAGTGAAGCAAGTAGTACTTACACTTCTACCTCATGACAACCACAAAGTACAAACAAATATCTGTGTTCTAAATTATATTTTACCTGAACAAAGGCTGGAATAAATTTTCATGGGAAATTAAGTATTTTACTTAGGAAAGAGTAAAACTGAAGTTTGCATATACCTTGCCTTCAAATAAAACTTTTCCAGATGTTTGCTGTGTGGCTCCAGAAGAACCAACAACATCGCCAATCTTTATCCATCTTCCTTCACTAACACTCCATTGATATGCTTCTACTTTCCCATTATCTTTAATAAGCCGTGTCTGCCCATCTCTTGCTCCTGCAGACAACAGTATAAGAGTTTGAACCATTTAAAGAATATGATTTACTTTAGGAGAGAAAAGTCTTCAAACAGTGCTCAGCATTAAAAATGAAAAAACAGTTCAACAACATTTAAAGTCACAATACACAAAGGAAATAGATATATGTCATGATTTAACCTCAGATGGCAACTAAGCACTACCCAGTCCCTCACTCGCTGGCCCCCTGGCTGGTACACAGAAGAGAATCAGAAGCATAGAAGTGAAAAAAATTGTGGGTTGAGATACAGTTATATGCAGTCCGCTAAGGATCATCAGTGATGATATATGGCAGTCTGTATGAAGGCCCATAGGTAAAGCAAAAGTCACATACACAAACAAGGCAAAATGAGGAATTCCTTTCACTTCCCATGGGCAGGCAGGTGTTTGGCTGTCTCCAGGGACGCAGGGGTCCACCACTCTTAACAGTGACTTAGGATGACAAATGCCATCACCAAGACAGACCCTTCCCTCTTCCTCCCTCTCGTCTATACGCTGAGCATGACATCATATAGTCTGGGACATCCCTTGGATCATTTGGGGCCAGCTGTCGTGGCTGTGTCCCCTCCTAGCTCCTTCTGCACTCCAGCTCCCTCTCCGGTGGGGTGATGAGCAGCAAAGGCCTTGTATAAGCACTGCTCAGCAATAACAGAAGCATCTCTGTGTTATCTGTGCCATTTCCAGCACAAATCCAAAACACAGCTCCATACTGGCTACAACTGGAAAAAATTAACTCCACTCCCAGCCACCACCAGAACACTACATCTCACAGCAAGAACAGCAAGTATCTTGAGAACAACATTTTACAGTTATGGTAACAGTATCTGGTGCCACACTAAGTTTCAAAATCAATCCTTAGGTGAAATTTTTCAATAGTTTTATCATTCCCTCAGTGAGATGACAATCAAGAAAGAAGACACTCTCTCATGGTCTTAGCAAGATGCAAAGTGCCATATGGTTGTAAGATTTCCACTTGCTCTTCAGAGCCAAAGGTTGAAACTACTAGTTGCCACACCTTGGGAAAAATTATTGTCTGTTCTGGAATTATGTTTACTACTGTTTCCACTGCATTCTCAGGAATCTCCTCAGTACCTGGAAAGTGTGAACTGAGTCAATCAAGACTATCTTTCAAGCCAAAAGCTGAAGAAGAAAATTTCCACTTACTACCTATTTCAGCAAAAAAAAAATTCCACATGCACTAGTCCTTCTGGAGACAACTGTCTCATATACTGCTGGTACAGCTAGCAGAATAAACCTGAAACATTTTAAACACACTGCAGCATTCTGAATTCCACTTTTTTCAAAATTATCCCATAGGAGAAATATTTTTACCATTTTAGTCTGCCAAAAAACTCCAACCAAGCAACCAACCAAAAAGAACCTTGAGTCTTGCCTCCAAAAGAATCCTACTGAAAGTGATCAAAGCCTTAACTTGGGAAACTATTAAAAGGTTCAATACCTCAGAACCAAGATTTAGAAGATGACAGAAGTACAATAACTTACCAGGATCCTTAAGATGTTCTCTTCCAGGAAGCTCATCAGCATTAATATCTCCCAAATCACCAGTTTTGGGGTCAATGAATGCTTGGGAAAGCTCATTTTCAAAAGCTTGAATCTCCTCAGCACTTGCTGTACGTTCCAAAGACTCTGTAAACACTCTAATAATTCCATCACTGAATGGAAAGAAAACATTCAAACAGAAATACTATTTTAAATACCATGATTACATAAATTCTAATGGTGACTTCTATGCCATAAAAAACCATCACTATTTCTAACTCTGTCTCCCAATTATTCTTACAGAAGGAATTCACTCGCACGCTAAAACCAACCAGAGAAGGAATCAAGCAGGTAACCCTGTCTTCATTATAATTTTAAAAATGAAGACAGAATATGCTATTAAAAGAGTTCTTTATACAGTATTTATAAATTTATTAATTTATTCTCAGTCTATTCATGGTTTACCACATTACCAAAGAATTCATTCTATTTTGCTGATTCACATAAAGAAATTACTTTTTGGATAAAGCATAGCACATGTTTAAATTTAACACACACACACATATTTTGATGGCTGTATTTTTAAATGCAGATGAAACTGAGATCCCAAGTGATGCCTGCAATTTCATCACAGATTTTCAGATTTTGATCTACGAACACATTGAGAGTGAAATATGGATACCTTGCACCAACCACAATGTCACCATTGTCTAACACACAGCAGCACCATACGGACTGAGCCGGGAGTCTGATTGTTTGAGCACATTCCCCATGTCTCCAGATTCTAAGAGATCTATCCTCTCCAGTAGTTACAAAATCTGAAAACAAAAAAAGAAAAACTTTTGAAGTACAGTTGGGACTCTTATACCATGGTACTGCAGATCTGTTTCTTCCTTGGTAAAGCCCTCCGTCCACATAGAATGGCAACTCATTAATATGCAAATTTGCCCCACACCCTCACATCACCCCCCTAGTGCTCTGACACTGTTTCTGCACTGCCCTGCTGTGTGTCGGTGTTTGTGTCAGAGCTCCCAGGCACCTGCGGCCACCCTATGCTGGAAAAAAAAACATTCTCTGGTCGGCGGGGAACACTGGTGCAGGGGGCCACGCGCATCACTGTCCCAGTATCTCTCTGCGGGGGTGGACCTGGTTTCTCCATACTCGGGGTAGATGTCTACCCCGAGAAAGTCTCAGACGTCACATCCAACCCAAGAGTGTGTAAATCTTTCATAACTGCACAAAGCCTCCTCGCTTGGAGCTGGGGGCGGTGTGCGCTCAAGCAGAGTGGGAGCGGCTCCAGCAGAACAGGGGGACCGCTCGCACTCAAGCAGAGTTGAGCCACTGTGGCTCCGCCGGAGCTGAATCGCGGCAGCTGCCTCGGGGTGGGCGCAGCGTGGGCAGAGCAGTGCACCCATGGTCCGTGCGGCACGGCATGGGGGTTGATTTGAACATTCATTACTGCCTAACTTGAATATTCATGCGTGTCAAGTTGCGCAGGCGCAATTGCGAAACGGGCCTCCTTAATTGCTGAAAACTCATGCAGCAAAGATGTGAAGCCACTATCTGGGGATACTGAAGTGGAAGAGGGCTGACTGTATATATTTTTAGCAAACTATGATACTAGATGCCATTCTGCAACTGGGTATCTAAAAATCTGAACAGTAAAAGAACTTTTATACATGTTAATACTTCTCTCAATTGTAAGAAAAGAAAGCCATTTCCCATTTGTCTTTTCAAATGCCTAAGTTGCAGACTAAACAGCCAGTCACAGAATGAAATAATGCTCAAGACAAACAAAGATCCTTTCCTACTTTCAAGAGTTTAAACAATTTTGTAATCATTCCTGTTTCATCTTGCACTATACTTGCATAATTTCAAATTTGTTTTAAATTGAGCTTTGGAAGGTAAGCTTGCTTGTCCAGGAAACATGCATAAACACTCTCAAAAGTCTATAAACCCATCAATGAGGAATTCTAAGGCATATGAGGTTTACAATATGCAGTTATACCTCCTAATTTGCGAGGAGCGAGTCTCCCCGAGGTCTCACAATAGGTCGAATTCGCAAACACGTGCAGATCATTAATATGCATACAGGCCATGCCCATCGCTCCACCCCCCACCATTCCAAAGTGCTGGGGAGCATTTTCCACTCCTCCCCACAGGCTCTCATAGCAAAGGGTTAAGTTAGTGTTTCTGAGCCCTCTCTGCCTGAGGAGACCCCCTGGAGAATCCTTGGGCTTCTCTTCGGCCACGCTGCCCCTTCTGCAGCCACTACCAGGCTGCTGCCACCAGGCATACTTGCACTGCCTCTGCGGGGGGGAAGCTCCGGGGCCGTGGTGGGAAAGGGGTGCCCCCGGGCTCTGGTTGGTGCTCATGGAGCCTGGGAAACCTTAACTCTGCAACACTGTGACACCCAGGGACCCTTATGGTGGGTGGATGGGGTCAGTGTCGGAGTTTCTTTCCCTTTACGTACGATACATACGTGGGGGAACAGCAGCTGCGGTGGTGATGTGGCTTGGCCCCACAGGAAGGGTGCAGAGTGCCTCACTCACTGTGGCGTTTATTGTAGTCCCACGGGTNATCCACTAACACTGTATAAATGTGCTTTACCTGTTGCACAAATATGCAAGTGTCCCATACACTACACAAAGCTCACTGACTAGGAATTTCTTCTGCAACTGTCTGCAACAGATAGTTCTGAACCTCTAAAACTCTAATTCTGAAAACAAATGTAGTTTAGCCTCATACATACAATTCTTAACATAAACTATTCATAATGCACATCTTAGAACTATCTACATTTACATTATCTCAAACTGGTCAGCCACACATTACTATTTTACTACTCTCTGACAGTGCTGAAACATAGGTGGCAACTTCATCAAAGGCCGAGTAAAGCTTCCACTAGACCTAACCCAGGCCCTTTAATCCCACATATTGCCGCAGAAGCTCTGACAGAGCTGTGATTTAAAGTCAATCATAGATTTATTTTTTTTTAATTCATTTACCCTAGATATAAAAAGCAAATTAAATGCTACCTGAGTTCCTCAGTTGTGGCAGTGCCACAGAACTACAGAATACCCACCTTGCCATTACACTTTAGAAGAATGTTGGGTAACAGTCACAAAAGTTATCCTACCTTTACATTGAGGGAAGACAGAAATGCTGTATATGTAATTTGTATGTCCATAATACACCTGAAGACACTCGCCAGAGATCTGCCATCTTCGAACACTGGCATCATTAGCACAGGAAAGGAATTCCATTTCAGTGAGAATAGCTAAACCTCTCACACAATCTTCATGACCTTTATAAAAGAAATAAAAATTTTTTATTGAGTTTTTTTTCTCTGTTAGCAGCACTATACCACTTCTGTTTATGTTACACCTAAATCAAGGCAACAAATCTTCACAATGGGAACAGTTAAAAAAAATATTTGCAATTTTCTGAAAAAATCTTATTCTTTTAAGAATCATGTGACTTCTGGGTGTACAGGCACAGAAATTTTAAAAATCCTGCCTAAATGGTCAATATGCATGGTTTTGTAAAGTTTTAATGCTTTTCTCTTTTTAAAAGAAGACATTAACCTAATTAAATTTTCAACTGCAGCAACACTTACCAGTGAATGTCCTTTCACATCTGCCTGCCTTCCACAGTTTTATAGTTTTGTCAGCTGAACCAGTCAACATTAATCCTTGCTCAGGAAGTATTTTCACTGCCCATATTGCAGCCGTGTGACCCTGCAGAGAAACCAACCCTGTTAAACTTGTCAGAATCAGATTCAGAATACCTATTTTATACGCATGCAGAGGAACATCATACCTGTAATGTCATCATACATCTGTCATTCAACCACACCTTGGCTGTTGTATCCCATGATCCACTTAATAATGTGCCAAATTTTCCTGAAGAAAGGCTGCAAACTGGAACAAACATTCAAGTTAGAACTGACAAGTGTCCTGCACTGCCACAAATCTTACATGAGTAATTTAAAGACACTTATTTAAGGAGATTTAGTTGGTATCGGTAGCCTATTTAGTGTTCAGGAGTCTTGGGAAGAATTAAGAGGAACTATATTTGAACTGTGGCCTAGAAAGCAGTTGCTTCAAAATCTCCTAATTTTAGGTTCAGAAATTTGAAATACTTTAGCCATTCATAATCTTGTATTTTTCTTAGTACCATATTTCTTCTCCTCAGACCAGAATATGATGATAAACAGGTTACATAACTAGTCAAGACATCATTAATGCATGGTTCAGGTTTTAAGAGAGGTTTTGCTTTTCTTGGAGAAAGGCAAGTTTTACCAACCAGTATTCAAGTCCCCAGGAATCAAGATTTCACAGAAAAAATACTTACCTCATATTCTTGGAAGGCAAACTATTATCACCAAGAAACTGTGGTGACATTTAAAGACTTAGCAAAAAGATAATCCACAAATGCTCCAGTAACACATTACAAAACCATGTATTTAAAGCACCAGTTAATAATATATCCCCCTCTAAGCAATGAAATGGGCAGAAAAAGATAATTTAGGAAGCTGACTTTCTCTGTTTCTATCAGCTTGGATATAAAAATTAAGCGTAACACATGAAGAACTAAACTAAATGCTCTTTAAAATGTAGCTCTTGGCAAAAGAGTAATTACATATTCTGTAAATTGTCATGAGTTCATATTCATAAGTATGTAGAACTTCCGTAGAAGTTTGAAGAACTTCAAACATTCATCAGGGTAAACTTGGAAGTCCTTGCAAAGAACAGTCACTGCATGAATCAAGATTATAAAATCCTATTTGCAGAGGTCATAATTAACTAGTCTGCTACATTATATACCAAATAAATCAAAAGTGAAAGTTATAAATTCAACTTTATTTCCTCTCTAATAAATCACACTACCTTTTAAGTAAAAAATCGTGAGATACGATTACTACATACCTGTGTTTTTATGACCCTTAAGGATGTACAGAGGAGCTGAGTTGTCAACTGTGAAAATGCAAATGTTATGATCATTGCCACCAGTTGCAATCAGTCCGCGAGGATAGAGGTCACTTGGAGGTATGATGCACACACAGGATACAAAATTTGAGTGGCCACTCATACAGTGCATTTCAGTAAAAGCCCTGTTAAGACTAAGCACATGTGACAATCAGTTCAGAGTCATGAGAGAAATAGTATTTTGAGTAAATTACAACTCTTGAATTAGTAACTATACTCGCATTGTGCTGAATAAATCCTATGGATGGCCTAGAAATAAAGAAAAACTTAAGAGAAATATTATATCACAGCATTCCTACCCAGTACACAATACTTAGAGGTTTTACATTTATTTTTCATTTGTGGTAGGCCTGGAAGGACTTAAATTTTCAGTTTCTGTGCTCACTGACAAACTAGGCCAAATATGATCAGAAAGAGTTACAGTTTGCCTTTATGAAATCTTATGCTGTCTTAAGGCTCATGCGTATCCCAGTAGATGTTACAATAATAGAGCACATAAATGAAGGAAGTTTACTGCCTGACAAATCTATTCACTGACTCTTCATCAGTAGCATTGTATGGGTTTAATAGTTACATAGATCATAACTGATCCAAGCAGTACACTCATTCTGAGTGAACCTCATTAGTTATAGCACTAAGAATTTACTTATTTCCTGAGAATACATGCATAGGTTATGGTCCTGTGTGCTTAGTTTGTTGTTTCCTTTTTTCCTTTCTGCACTTGTTCCCCTACCCTCAGAAAACATATCACATCGAACTGTCATCCTTCATACTCTGATGCTTATAAAGCTTGAAATATGTAAGGAAATAATGATACTGCTCTAAATTCTAAAACATTTCCTCCACCGAAGGTACAGAGAACAAATGATGGCAACATATTTTCCTGGCAAGTCTAAATAAAAAAACCAGCATACAGCAGTGCTCTCATCCACTGAACCCTGGCAACTGTAACCCCCGAGTCTTCAGAGTAGAGAGATAATCATTACCCACACTGTGACTCTACCTAAGTTACTTATATCTTCCTCAAAGAGTCTTCAAAAAATATGAGTTACAATTAGACTTCGTTTTCTGCTGCAAATTTTTGTGCAATTTAACAATTTCTTTGTGCATTAATGTGTCTTAACAAGACACATTTAATGAGGTGAGTCTTCCTTCACCGCAATTGCAGAGTTACAAAGATCAATTATAAAAACACAGATTTGCTAATCATCTGTTTTACTGGAAGGCAGTGGAAAGAATATTCATGCCTGGGAATTTCAGAATGCTGTTCACAATTTCAAGTTATAGCCAGAGGAGGAGGCATATCCTATGGCTTCCAACCATAGCCTGGATCTCCACCTCATTATTCATATTGCTTAGCAATTAGTACTGACTGGTCACAGTGACAGCCTGAAAAATTCACTTTGTCACTTCAAAAAGACAAATTCAGTAGGAGATAAGCCTGTGCAACATGAGTATCAAGAAACCTAATGCTGAGGGGTTTTATTTTGCAATGCCTTTCTGTATTTGTGTATGTAAGTTATCAGTGCAGTGTTTTGTTCATATCTCCATTTTACATACATAGAAGCTTACTCAGCAAGGACAAGAAAAGATGGGGATTTTTTTCAGTACTCAAAGTACTTATTGTCACAAACTAGTAGAATTACTTTGGCAATGTATACCATGAGGTGGAAACAACATTATTGATGCCACCTGGAAAAAAGATGCCTAGATTTACTGACATAGTTGGCATCTGCAAAGCACACTAGGACATTGACACACAACTAACTGCCTAAACACATACCACCTCTTCAAAAGCTGGCATGCAAAAGTTGGGGCTCTTCAGCATGGAGAAGGTTGTGCAAAGACCTTGTGGCAACCTTCCAGTACCTGAAGTGTGAGAGCGACTCTTCACCAGGAAGTATAATGATAGGGCAATAGGTATGTAAGTTGAAAGAATGGAAATTTAGGTTAGATATGCAAAATAAATTCTTTACTGTGAGAGTGGTGAGGCAGTGTAACAAGTTCCTCATGGAAGCTGTGGATGCCCCACCCCTGGCAGTGGTCATGGCCAGGCTGGATGGGGCTCCGAGGAACCTGGTCTAGTGGAAGGTGTCCTACGCATGGCAGGGGTGGTAGAGACCAGATGATCTTTAAGGTCCCTTCTCGTTCCATAATTCTGTGCAAGCGACAAAGGCACTCACGGCGCTTCCAGGAACAGGCTCCCACCGCCCGCCCACGACCTCACCGATTCAGCCGCCAGGCCCTGGGGACAACGGAGCCGCGGAACCCAACCCGGTGGGGCACAGGCCGGGTGCCGGCGGTGCCACCTTCGGGCTCTCCTTCCCACGGAGCGGCCGCCCGGGCCCGCCCGGCGCCGCGGACCCAGCACTCACCTGTCAGGGGCCCAGAGCCGCGCGGTTCGGTCCCGAGAGACGGACACGAAGGCGCCCTGCGGGAAGAGTCCGCAGGTGAGGCCCCGCACGTCCTGCCCGTGCCCCAGCAGGGAGCAGCGCAGCCGGAACGCGCCCGCTTCGCCCGCCATGGAGGCTGCGCCCGCCTGACACAGCACAGCCCGCGCCAACGCCGGAACCCACGCCGGAAGCGCTGTCACTGGGGCGCCGTGGGACTACATGTCCCGGCAGGCATCACGACATACACAGCAGCGGCGCGGCCTCTCTTCCCTCCCTTTGCCCTCTGGGAGTTGTAGTCTCCATTGCGTGCCGGAGCGGTGTTTGAGGTCCTCGCGATATCTGCACGGTGGTTGCCGTGATACGGCGGTGCGGCCCGACGAGCGCGCGGTGAAGGGATCGAACGGCGCGCGGCGGGCCAGGGAAGCTGCCGGGGATACAGGGATCGGGATTGGGATTGGGATTGCATAAACATGTTATGTATGTTTTTAACGTATATACATCCACCACAGGGAGCGCAATCTGGAATCGCCTGAATGATCGGCCGTGCCTTGCGGGCCGTCTCCAGGGAGCCCCAACTCGCTTCCAGTTTGTTCCATAAAAGACGCGCGTTGCTGAAACAGTAAATGCCGCATGAGTAAACTGAGAGTTGAGTAAGGACCGAAAAGGGATTGCTGCCTCACCTTGCTCACGGGCCTTACGTGGTCCTTTCTGAGCCATTCGGGGAAAGTGATTTGCAGAGTCCTAAAGCAAAACCAAAAAAGAAAACCAACCCCCTAAACTTACTTCAGTAAGGCAAAGCGTTAGTCTTTAAAGGGTTGGTCTGTGACAGTTTCAAGGACCCAGTGAAACTCGAAGGACGATTTTGCTTCTTTCCAGAGAGGAGTTAAAACACGAACAAGTATGGCCAGCAGTCACAGACCTGCAATAGCTCCTTCTTCAAGAGCAGGAATAGGGATGACCTCAAGGCCTACCTCTTCCTCACGGATTCCATCAGCAGGCAGAATAGGAACAGTGGTATGTTAAAACATTTCTCATTGATGTATTTCGGGGTTTTTTGCTGTATTTGTGTAGTACCATGATGAGTGAGAAGTTTTGTGGTTTTTTTATTAAGAACTTTCAGATTTCAACTTCGTAGAAAGTTTTGGTTTCTAATTTTGACTGAATGGAGTGGGAGAGGTCCAGCATCAAGAGTTCATCCGGGAGACTTTAATACCATTAATGTTGCAGGCAGTGGAACAATGAACAGCTGCTCAAAGGCAACCCCTTAGGCTTCTCCAGTGGACATTCGATCAAAGCTTTGTTTCTCTGAAGTGATGTAAATGCTAAAAGATTTTTACAGAAAGAGTGTAGAGACTAACTGAAATTTTTGATCGCTTTAGCAATTGCATAAGAAAAATAAATTCGTAATTCAGACTTGGGAAGTTTGTAGTTTGGTCCTTTTTTTTTTTTTTTTTTTTGTAGATGCCTCCAAGAACTCCTGGTTCACTTGGTGGTCCTTCAACTACTGGAGGAGTCTTAACATCTCAGATTAAAGTTGCAGATCGTCCAGTGACTCAACAGGGATTAAGTGGAATTAAAACTGCAATGAGAGGTACTTGTACTGAAAATAGCTGTCAAGATATCTGCAAACATTTAAAAGGAATATTTATGTGTTTAAAGGAAAACTTTTAATCGCTGTATAAATTGCAGAGTCAATAGCTATGATCAGAAAGAGCTGGAGAAAGAAAAGGAAGCTTAAAGCATCCCTTTTATTGTCACTGCTCTTGGAAGTCAGTGAAGATAAAGGCTTTTCTGTACCAGAGCTGTCTTTAAAAATCATTTAGAAGAATAAAACAGGATTAATTGCGTCTTCATGACTACAGAATAATTAAAATACTCTGTTTATTGTAATGTTTATCTGTAGTAATGTTTATCTTCACAACAGTCTAAAAATGCCATGTTTTTAATGGAATAATATCTATTTAAGAACACTAAAAGAGGTCAGTTTTCTGCCTGTGAATTTTGCAAATTGTTGTCATTCTTTACAGTTCACCAAAATTAGGGGGTGATTTCTAACAAAAGATCATATTGCTCTTCTTTATCAGGTCCCCATAGACAGATAATGGATAAAACTTACTACCTTGGTGTGCTGAGGTACGTCGTTACAATACCTTCAAGCTACAGAATATCTGTTCCCTTTCAGGCATGGAATTTAAACTTAACAATCATGGGCTAAGTGATGTTCACTTACAATAAACTGTTTTAAGAGTCCTGCTGTAAGAGTTAAGACTATTTTGCATATAGTTTGCAGGAAGAAAGGAGCTTTATGTTTGTGTACAACTACAGGCAGATGCCTTTGACATTTTCTTGTTAGGCTTGCCAAGTTAAATGAACTCCCCCAGCATTAGGAAGAGGATGGTTAGTGATTTTGAGATTCCTCCCAGAATGCTTGGTAGGTCTGATAGCTCAATTTCTAAGAAACAGCATCACAGACTTAACCCTTTTTAGTGTCCTTTCCAGGTGGTTTACTTGGATTATACATTGAGCTGACAATGACAATGGCAAGACCTTTTGGAAACTCTTGAATGTAGGCGTTTATCAGTTGATAATTTTGTAGTTTTGAATAATCGATCCTAAGAGATGTCATTTTAAATATGGATTATACCCAAATTCTGTGAAGTTATACTATGGGGTTTTTTCTGTCCATTTGAGAATAATTCACATCTGTTTCACCGGCAGCTGATTAAAACATTCGGTATCAATGTTTTCTAATAAGTGCTTATGACTTTATCTGATGCAATCACTTTGCTTATTTAATCACTTTTCACTTATTCTGCTCTTCTTTGAAATGCTGATTAGAAACACAGTGCAATGAGATATTAATTGATAATCTCTAATAGTGAAATGTATTTTCTCTTCTGTGTTTTAGTTGTTCATCCAAATGTTAATCATTTTTTTTTTCAGAAGCAAAACAAACGAACTCACAACAGAAATTAACAAGATGCAGGAAGAAGTGGAAATGTTCAAGCAAGAGAAGTCTGTCTATCTGTCATATGAAAAACGGTGAGATGTCTAGCGGCATGCTTCAAGGAGCCAGTAAATAATTATTTTTTCCGATTATTTTCTTTTTATATATACAAAGCTTCCCATCTTATGTTTGACTTTTCATTGCGTATTTAGAGCAGAAGCTTTAGCTGGTGAAATCAAGGAACTTCAAGGTCAACTCGCGGACTTCAACATGGTATGCTGCAGTTAAATTGTGATACTGAGTGCTCTCCTTTCTCTTATTCTGTCGTTTACTTTTTACTGTCTTTGCTTTAATTCAGCATCTCTTTTAGTGACATCTCTCTGTAAAAATGGACGGGTTAATGCTGCCTTTTTCACTTATTGGAAAGGAAAGAGATAGAGACTAAGGAGAACATCAGAAAAGGAAAGTGTACTATAAATTTGGAGAAATGGTTGTATATGGATTTAAGAAAATAGTGCGTAATGTTTCAGGGACTAGAACAGCTCTGTATAATGATGATTATTTCTGAAAATTACATGTAATCTCTTCAGGTTCTCAAAATACTCAATTTGAAATGCAGTCAGCCCTCTTCCACTTCGTGCCCCGCATATTGTGGCTTCACATCTTAGTGGCGTGATTTCTCAGTGATTAAGGAGGCCTGTTTTGCAACTGTGCCTGCACGACCTGACAGGCATGAATATTCAAATTAGGCACTCATGAATATTCAAATCAACCCCCACACCGTGCCACACCCGCCCTGAGGCAGCTGCGGCGGTTCAACTTCAGAGCTGAGCCAGGCACGCGCCGCTCCCCTGGCGGCGCAGGTCTGCTCGGCTCCACTCAAGCGTCGTGCCCCTCCCTGCTCCCACTCGATTACAAGCTGCCCCCCGCTCAGAGTGAAGCAGCTGTGTGTAGTTATGAAAGATTTACACAGTCTCAGGTTAGACGTGGTGTCTGAGACTTTCTCAAGATAGACATGGTGTCTGAGACCAGACACCACGTCTACCCTGAGTATGGAGACACCAGGTCTACTCACCCGGAGAGACACTGCGACAGTGGCGCGAGCAGCTCCCCACACCCATGTCCCTGGCTGAGCAGAAAAGGGTTTTTTCCCGGCATGGGGTGACCCTGGGTGTTTGGAAACACCAACACAAACACCAAAACACAGCAGAGCACTGCCGAAACAGCGCCGGGGAGCGGTGTGAGGGTGCGGGGCAAAATTGCATTTTAGTGAGCTGCCATTCTACGTGGATGGAGGGCTTCGCAGAGGAAGGTCAAGACCCGCAGTACCGTGGTGTAGGAGACCCGAATATAATTTAAAGTTACTGTGTTTTCATGAGCACTTTGTCTGATGTTTTGTTTTGGCGGGAGGGTGGTTTTTTAATACAAGAAAAGGAGAGCAATAACCGGCTGGAATTGTGTCTCATTTCAGGTTGTAGATATACTTAACACCAGTACAGATATGACAGAAGTGATTCATGAGTATAATATGGTAAGAATTAGTAAATTTGCTATGGTTTTAACCTTTTGGTTATTTGGATATTTGCTATGGTTTATTAAATTCTTGGTTCTTTGAGTGTAGGACATCTATAAAAAAGCTAATTTAAAACTAATTAAAACTTATTCATTACTTCTAGTGAAATTATTCATTATGATGGCAACATGTTTGTAGTTACACAATTGTCTGAAGTATTGCATTAACAGCCCCATGGCAGTATCCTGTGGTTTAGATTTGAGAAGGGTGTCATTCCAACACAGAATCACAGAATCACAGAATATTATGAGTTGGAAGGGACCCACAAGGATCATCTAGTCCAACTCACCACCTAACACCCATACAGAGTCCGAGAGCACATCCCAGAGCGTAACACCACCTAGNATGAGTGTTAAACTATCTTGGTTTTTGGGGAGCCCTGAACACTATTCTTATGAAAGGCAAATTCAGGTAGACTTCACAGCCTTGTAAAGCTGTGTGGTCTTCTGAACATTAAGTTCTCTTTTGTCTTCAATCTTTTAAATGTTTCCAGTTTAATAAACATTAAATAGGTTTCTGGCATGGCTAAGCACAAAATCAATGAGTTTCATTCTTCTTTTACTTATATTCTCCATTTTCTAACACAGGTACAGTGTTCCTCTGGATGTTTAGGCATGTATGGCATTAAGCATGTTTCATTTCTTATGATCACTGTGTCCAGTAACTTGAAAAATTATCTGATTAGATTCCACAGGAATAGTAAGTGAATTGATTTGTCTGAAGGTATTTAAAAGACCTGTAGATACGGTACTTAGAGACATGCTTTAATGGTGAACATTATCAGGATCACTGATTACCAAGGTAGTTAATTATTGGTGAAATTAATTATCAGTGTCATTAATTGTCAGTCTGTGATGGGTGAATAAGACCTAAGTGATTCTATGATGTATTACGAACTTTATTGTATTTCAATATTACGTATATCTTTTTCTTTTAAGTTAAAGGTTCAGAATGACCAAGATGCTCAGAGTTTGGATAAAATTTTCACAGAAAGACAAACGTAAGTGCATTAACTATATGCTTCTCTGAAGTTGATAAAATCATAACTGAACTTTGGAAAATGGCTGTGCTACCTGTGGGATGCGTATCACAAGTACCTGAACAATTTCAAAGGGATACAGTAGTGCCAGGTTGCAGCTGCAGTTCCTTTAAACTCTAGTAACTGCTCTGGAGGTACTTACCATGTCATATAGGAAGAGTTCAGTGGCAAGAGAATCTCCTGTCTTTTGGCGACCTATTGTCAAGCTCCTTAGTTTTCAGAGGTTTGTTGTAGAGTAACAGTGGGGAAAGCAAACGGAAGTGGGAACTAGGTCTTTATCTCTCTGGTAAGGCAGAGTTGTGTAGAGGGAAAGATGAGGACAGTGAGATTTTTTTCAGTAAGAATTTGTAAGCCAGAAGAATGACTTGTGTAGTGATAGGCTGAGAAGGTGAGTTTCTGAGATGTTTGTTTTAGAGACAGAAGATATGCAATAGGAATATCCAAATGTCGTGGTTTGACCCTGGCTGGATGCCAGAGATTCACCCACAACCTTCAGCTTGTTACCAGTGAAAACAATCTCACGAGTGAGATTGTATGTTTCAATAAGCGTTTAAAAAAAATATTTACCAGTTAATAATAAATTGCATTTCAATAATATTGCAGTTTTCAACAGCTCACAGATGTGCCTGTTTTACGTATGAACGCATTTTTAAGTGCTAAAGAAATACGAAAACACTTGGTTCAGTAGCAAACTAAGGCATAAAGACATTAGATATGCTGTAATGAAAATTTATTTTTGTACTGTACATACACATTGGAGGAAATACAGCAGTTAGTCTTTCTGACTCTGCTAATTTGGGTAGAAAATACCCAAATGCCATGTTCTCTGATTGTGTTGGTTATGCCTAATAGACTACTGAGCTGTGACATCATTGATTTGGTTTCAGTCAGAATTATGTCAACTTTTCATGCTACTTTTTAAAGATTTGTTCATGTTAAGCAGTACACAGTAAGCTCTCCCCATCCCCCAACATAAGTAACCAAATAGATTTTCATTAAAAGTGGATATTAAGTATTTTTTGTGTGTTTTAAGATACTTATTGTGTCAATAATGCATACACATCACCAGGGTTTTTAACTTCATTATTGATTTAGCAAAACAGTGTTACAGATTTGATGTGATGAAAGGAGATAGACTGTATAACTTCATTTTGTATGGTACATGAGTAGCGTGAGATGGAAGTACAAGTGTACCACATTTTTGAAAAGTCAGTTCACCTCAATAAATCCATCTTCTCCATCCCCAAATGCATGGATTTTCTCAAATGTTACGATAGGTTCTTCACTGTTGGTACCTGTGACTGAAGAAGAAGAGCTCATGTCGGCTGAGAACTGTTTAAATGTCTCTGGGTCATTTTCTTCCAGACGATGGTGTCGGTAGCTAATAAAGTGATGATACCACGTCGGGCATTTTACAGCAGTAAAAATCAGGAGTGTAGTGCCTAGGACAAACCCTAGGACACCCGCTAGGAAGGTCCAGGTTTTGCCAAGACGAGATAACTCTAAAATAAACAGGAAAAAAGAATAGTAATCTTCATGAGGAATACTAGCAAGGATTCTAGTATGATTTTTTTTCATAGTTACGTATATGGAGAACTCACAAAATGGACAACGATACAAAATTACTGTCTCCTGAACTTCAGCATTATGTTGTTGGTATGTTGTTAAGGAGTCAGTCATCACACAGCCCAAAAATGCATGTTTATAAAAACCAATACTTTCAAAATCAGATAAAGCTCTGGGGACATATAAAAGAAAACATTGTTTTCAAAATTTGTATTAAAAAATTAGGCACTGGGGGAAAAAAGATCAGTAATTGGCTTCAGCTTCTATTTCCTGCAACCTAAAGTATTATGTCTTTTGTTTAGCGTATGCTTTAAATTTTCTTTCTTTTATAATAAAAATTTCAATGCACTGTAGTTACCAGTGG
>WEKX01006777.1:0-31532 GCA_013390025.1 Pitta sordida
ATACTTTCAGAATGAGCTCATGAAAGCGCCAGAGCAGGCACTAGTCAGCATGGATTTAGGAGAGGTGGGTCTTGCAGGACCAACCTGATCTCCTTTTATGATCTGGTGACTCACCTGGTTGACAAAAAAAGGCCNACTGGTCAAACCACATCTTGAGTACTGTGTGCAGTTCTGGGCTCCCCAGTTTAAGAAGGATGTTGAGCTGCTTGAGAGGGTCCAGGGAAGGGCAACAAGGCTGGTGAAAGGACTGGAGAACAAGCCCTGTGAGGAGCAGCTATGGGAATTAGGGTTGTTCAGCCTAGAGAAGAGGAGACTCAGAGGTGACCTGATTGCTGTTTACAACTACCTGAGGGGAGGTTGCAGTCGGGTGGGTATGGGTCTCTTCTCTCAGGCTGATAACACCAGAACAAGAGGACATGGCCTTAAGCTACGCCAGGGGAGGTTTAGACTGGATGTTAGGAAGAGTTTTTTCACAGAGAGAGTGATCTTTCATTGGAATGGTCTGCCCAGGGAGGTGGTGGAGTCACCATCCGTGGAGGTGTTTAAGAAACGACTGGATGAGGAACTCAGTGACATGGTCTAGATGGTGGGAGGCTTGCATGGATGGAGCGTGATTCCACATGGAACGTGGTTCCACGCTTGTGGGTCTGATCCCTGTGTGGGCGTTTCCTTGGGAGTTGGACTAGATGATCCTGTGGGTCCCTTCCAACTCAGAATAACCTGTGAACCTGTTCTACTTGGCGCCCTGGGAATTTTAGGCAGAACTAGAAGGCAAGTGAGCAAGCCAACAGCAGCAAGACACATTCAGCTCCACAGCCCTTCAGAGATTCAGACACTGCTTGCAAATGGAACTTTTCATGTCATTAAAATAAAAAGGAATAACTCTCAACTATTTCAGAACTAAACTCATATATGTAAGTGATTTAAAAAAAAACAAGGATAAGAGGAAAGAATATTCTAGGCATGACATTTTTTTCAAGTCAAAGCATACAGTAAAAAACCAGCAATTGGATCATCTAATCTATTTCCTTTAAGTTAAAGACACAGTCCTCAGAGAAAGTTTCAGACATTACCGAGATGTTATTTACTTAGTGCTGAACCACACAGCCATGGAGATACTGGCTGGAGATACTACAGTAACCTTCAAAATGTAGTACAAACTAAAATAAAAGCTTTTTCGTTAAGATATACTGAAGACTTTGGGGACAAGCATTATTTCTGGAGAAAGAAAAATCTGCTAAAAAGCCTAAGCAAAGTTGTGGGTAGGAAAACAAGTGAACAAAGAAACAAAACCCTTCAAATCAAATAAACATTTAAAAAAACGAATTTTTCATTTTCTTAGAAAATCTTTAGCACACCAGCAAAAGACTGTTCAGCTGTTTTAGAGAAAACAAAACTAGAAATGACAAAGAAAAGAATAATTGGTGTTTACTAATTCAGTAAGAACATGCTTTAAAGACAACTCTGCATGTCTCTAAAATCTAACAGATACTTTGATCATTACCAAAACATAGATTATTATGATCATGGAATATAAAGTAGACTAGATGATGGAAAGGGAGTATGGAAACAAGAAAGCTTGAGGTAGTAAAGTACTGTATTCAGTCAAATTCCTGAAAAAATTATGGAATAGGCTAATACTGGCAAAAGAACTGAAGTGTGTAAAGAAACTGTGAATATGACAACACTGGAGACTGGGAAGAATAGGGTGAAGGAATAAACTAACAATTTAACAATTAGAACAGTAAGGTTCTGGTTCAACCCTTAAAACTGGTGGAAACCAGGGAAAGAATTAATTTTAAGGAAGAGTTTAAGAAATTCAGAAAAATAAAATTGACGAGGCAGATACAGTCTCAAACCCTGTATTCCTACAGTTCTCCCTGTTGCTACAGAAATATTCTGGAAAAGAACACACACACACACACACACAAAAGCCAGTAAGAAACCAAAGCCCCTGAGAAAGCAGTCAAAACAGTGAATTTGTGCTAGAAAATGAAGAAACAGGCTGTACCAGAAATTGTTCCTAAACACATAGTACTGTACTAGAAAGGGTTGACAACCACTGACATAAGGTTTTTATATCAAACAGTAGCCTAATCTAGGACTTGTCCCAAAAAAGAATCAATAAAGACCACCAATGTCTGGCCAGACTTGTGCCTAACCTTTGCAGTTCATCTTGTCACTGAAAACTCCACGCATTGTTTCAGTTCCTGCAACTCACTGCACTGTCGCTTGAAACAAAACTAAACAGAGAATCAATTCAAGCACATCACCAACGTAACTTAGCTCCAAATTTCCTGGTGGTAAAGAGGCAGCAAGATGATGTGAGGCAGATGAAAACCCTGTGTCACTGACACTTATGGCATTGAGTATTTCTGGGTAATGTCATATGCTGGCACCAAGATAGTCCACTTAGAGAAGATGAACATTTTAAGGCAAAAATGCTCTCTCCTGATTGTAACATCTCACTGTCTGCATCACAATGACAGAGTAGTCCAAGTTGATGCCTTATAAAATGCTCCTTCCCCTCTGCAATTATCCCAGAAAACTTTGAGACCAGTCTTTAGAAAAATACATCCTCTTGTCTGAAAAGCCTGGCACAGAGCTGATGCTGCTACTGACTTAAACAATAACACCCGTGACCTTAAACAATAACAGCATCAACTATCAACCTATGCCACTTAATCTTTTTCCTCCACAGTGGCAATATCAACCATCTGCCCTCCCAATTTCCTCTTTCCTTACTTCCCTGAAGCAGTAGTACAACCCTACCTGGCCTCCATGCCCACCTCAAACTGCCAAAGCACAGCAGAACTGTGATGGAACATACAATACATGTTTTCAGGGAAAGTTTTGTGCAATTAGAACTATGAAGAGAGAACAGAGTTTACAGCAAGGATGGAACAAAGAAAAGCTGCTTCATGCATCTCCAGCTGACCGACGTCCAGCTGAAGATTTCCTTTCTCCAAAACAAAAACTTTTGGCCAAGAATCTTTAAAACCTGTTCCTACCACAACGACTGAACTGAAAAAATACAAGTACAGTCAAGTCTCCTATATCGTGGACCTGCAGTCTTAATCGGGGACCACAAAGCCTGACCACGCTGAATGGCAGCCGAACCGCTGCCACCACTGCTACCTGCGCTGCTGCCGCCACCACCCCCATGGCAGGTCGCACATGCGCAGTTGCGAAAATAGGTCTCCTACATCGCTAAAAAATCACGTCACTAAGATCTGAAGCCGCAATATGGGGGCGCAAAGTGCAAGGGGGCCGACTGTATTTTCTTGAAACAATTATTCCTATGTCACCATTACCAACTCTTAGCTGGACACTGAACCATCACAGCTCTGTTAATGTAAACAAGTACCCTATTCCATTTCTCCGGTCACAAAATCTACCCAAACTTGGGTCTTCCACAGAGCTGTATTTCTTTTGCCATAGCCCTTACTGTAATGAAGCATTTACCTGTTGGAAGCCCTTTTCCCCTCAGCCTCTCCCGAATAGCCTGGCTTCTGTCTGGATGCAATTTTCTGTCTCCATTGGAACACAGCTGATCCATCTGCAAAAATAAAAAGGCAGTAATACAAAATCAAATATTGAGCTCACATTAGTATGAAACAAGCATTGTTTATTTAAATACACAACATTAGTCAGTGTCAAACAGTTCAGTTCAAATGCAGTTGGTTCAAACTTTTGCATAAAGAACAGGTTTGTGAGAACATCCCTCAGAATTATCCATATTTGAATAGCCTGTGCATTATTTTACTATACATTTGGCCCAACTTTTTTTCACATTTGGTCTACTTTTTTCTGTTATGAATAAATTCAGTTCACATGCATGTAACTTAAATACAGTCCATCCCTACAGCCAACTGAAGGGACACCAACACTTGAAAACCATCTTCCACAATTATATCATGACTAGAACTTGTGATTGGCCTGACGAGTTTTCAATGTAACAGTGAGAGCTGTCTTGTACCCTCACACAACTTACTGCATGCGTAAAATTGCAGGCATGCATCTGTGATAAGTCTCTTTAGCCATGCAGGCATATCCCTTTTGTGTGTCAGGCTTAACTATTCCCATTAACTTTTAAATTAACTTTTTTTTTTTAAATCACTACTTTCCCAAGAAAAACTATTACATGTACAATCAAAGAACTCATCTGCTACAATAAAAAATCCTTCGTGAGACCTTTTGATATGGTGGGAACATAACTTAGCTGAGAGAAGGGAAGGAAGAATCAAGCAGCCTTCTATCCATCATGCTTACAATGCAACTTAATTAACATTAATGAGATAGAGTCAGCCTGGTGCTGTACTGCCCTTCACAAGGCATATTAACATGGAAAACACACATTCAAACAGGACCTCTCAGCTGTGCTTCACAGACCACCAAATGGCCAGTCACAGAGGTAAGACCTCTGGAGCCTTTGACAAGGCCAATCAAGACTATAGGCCTGCCTGTCTTGGAATCGCAAGCTGTACTCTGCTTCTGAAAAAGCGAAATCATATGTTTTTATTGTTAATTGAAAAAATTCCAGCACACATCCAGAGCACCAAACATTAAAACCAGCAGGGGTAGCTAGCTAAGGTGCATGAAAACAAAGTAGCAATAGCTATGTCATCGTGGTACTGTCAACTCTTGGTTCTATTCAATTATTTTTTTTTTCTTATTGAAAAGCCAATCCAGTGACACATTATGAACTAAAAAGGTTACTGGCAGAAGAAATTAGCAAAGCTTCACTTCCCTCGTTATCAACATGGAACTCGCTGGATTCATCTCTCCACTGGATTTCAGGACAAGCATTTGGGACCACTATTGCTGTCTTTGGCAGGGCAGTCTAGATTAGCCTGTCATACTAATCCAAGATCCCACTAAAAGCCTGCTGACAAGAACAAGAGGAGGAAAAGTAGAAAATTTGCTAAGCAGAAAGGGCCATTGAGAACCTGGAGAATAATGAATCACTTTTCGCAGTGGCTGTTTTTATAGCTCATGGTGTGATTTAAAGTTTAGATCTTTAACAGTGTCACTCATTAAGGCCCAGTAGCCCTTTATTTCACTGAATCACAGACTAGCTCCACTTGGCAGCTACACAAGACTTCAGACATCACAGTGAGGAGCACTGGACTGACAGACATAACCTCACAGACTAGACAATGCTTTGTGCAGCTCAGGCTCAGCACTATTTCTGGAGGCTTGGCATAATTAGTTGCTGCCAAATACAGTTATACCCCGTCCTTTGCGAGGAAAGGGACAGGCCAAGGCCGTCGCGAAACACTAAACTCACAAAGAAGTGCAGGTCGTTAATATGCATGCAGGCCATGCCCATTGCTCCACCCCCACTCTGAAGCGCTGCGAACAATTCTCTGCTCCTTCTCGTAGTCTGTCTCGGCACAGGTGAGCAAAGGGAGCCGTTTCTGACCGGCTGGTGTGACCGTGTGTGCTCGCAGCTCAAACTCCATGCCGCTTCCCCACCAGCCCCCTAGTGTGCAGCCCGGCCCGGCACTGGTGCTCGCGCTGGCCCTCGGGGCCGCGCACCAACCCACGTGTGCTCGCCCTGCCTCCGCGGCGGGGAAGGGGTGTCCCTGAGCTCTGGTCGGCATTCTTGGAGCCTGGAAAAACCTTAACTTTGCAACACTGCAACAACCCGTGCACTTATGGCGGAGGGGAGGCATTGGTATGGGAGTTTCTTTCCCTTTAACATCCACCAGTCCCGGCAGAGGTAGCGCTGCCCGGGCTTTGACTGGGCTTTGAGTAACAAGGAATGGCATGTCTTCTGGTGGTGCTGCGCTGGGTCTCAGCGGAGCACACAGGACCGGGGCAGGGCTCTAAACGCCACTTCGAGCTGCTGTAAATCACGTGCTCCAGCTGCCGCCGCTCCACGCACCTGAGTTGCCGCTGCGCCGCACGCCCGAGCCACCGTGGGCACAATCACCGGGGTCGGAGGGGGGAAGTGGCGCAGGATTTAGGCTGTGGGAGCAACCGCAGCAGCCCAGAGAAGCCCACAGGGTGGCGGGGGTGGGGAGGTTGGGTTTCTTTCCCTTTAACATCCACTGGTCTCGTGAGAGAGGGGCAGCGCTCCCCGTATGTCCCAGACAGAAGCCTCCTCCTGATGCAGCAACAACTGCACCCTCCCAGCACACAGCCTGCCTCACTTTCGTGGGGCAGTTTCTTGGGTCAGGGACAGGGCACGGTGCCACCATTGCAAGCCCCCTCCCCGCAGGCCGGGGAGAGTCCCGCCCCACAGGCACCGCGCCACCACCCCTTGGCAGAGCAGAGTCACTGCGCATGTGTCAGGCAGCTAAACTTGCGGACCACTGAATCATAATTGCGAGAAATTTGCTTCGCAAATGGGCGGGGTCGTAATGGAGAGGTCGCGATGCAGTGGGGGTTCACTGTATTAGACAAATGCAGAGACCTCTCATCTACAAGCATTTCCAAACTAGATTTATGAAGAAACTATCTACCAAGTAGATCATAATTTTTTTTAAAGCAAGCATCAGCAAATCAGACATTTTTCATGCAATTTCAGTGCTGTCTCTCTAGACACCAGTTTTTATATTGACATAACCCCATGCAAGATAAAAAATGGAGTTTTAATGATATAAAATCAGATAACATTCAGGACCATCATAGGATATCATTCCAGTAGTAATAAACTGCTCAGCTTTTGTTAGAACACAAGAAAAGCAAGTATTGGTCAGAGAATAATCTAAGAATATTGATAATTTATTGTGCCCATCTTCAGAAAGTGTAGAAAGGAGGACTCTGGGAACTACTGACCTGTAAGCCTCACCTCTGTGCCTGGGAAGATCATGGAATAGATCCTACTACAAGCTGTGCTAAGGCACATGGAAAACAGGAAGGTGTTTGGAGGCCCCCAGCACAGCTCCAACAACTGCAAGTCCTACCTGACCAACCTAGTGGCCTGCTATGATGGAGTGACTACATCAGTGGACAAGGGAAGGGCTACACATATCATTGATGTGGAGTTCTGTAAAGCCTTTGACATGGTCCCTCACAAGATCCTTCTCTCCAAATTGGAGAGAGATGGATTTGATGGGTGGCCTGTTAAATGGATAAGAAAGCTGTTGGATGGTCACATCCAGAGGATAGTGGTCAATGGCTCAGAGTCCTGATGGACATCAATGACAAGTGGTTCTCCTTAGGGGTCTGTACTGGGACCAGTGTTATTTAATATCCTCATTAATTAATAAACAAGGGAATCAAGCACACCCTCAGCAAATTCACAGATGACATCAAGCTGAGTGGTGCAGCTGACACACCTGAAGGTTGGGATGCCAACCAGAGGGACCCGGACAAGCTTGAGAAGTGGGTCTATTGGAATATCATGAGGTTTAACAAGACCAAATACAAAGTGCTGCTGAGTTGGGGCAACCCCTGGTATCAATCCAGGCTGAGGGATGAAGAGATTGAAAGGAGCCCTGCCGAGAAGGATTTGGGGGATCTCGTGGATGAGAGGGTGGACATGGGCCAGCAATATGCACTCACAGCCCAGAAAGCCAATTGTACCCACAGCTGCATCAAAAGCAGTGTGGTCAGCAGGTCAAGGGAGAGGAATCTGCTTCTCTAGTCTGCTCCATTGAGACCCCACCTGGAACACTGCATCCAGCTCTTGGGTCCCTACTACAGGAAGGAAATCAACCTGTTGGACTGAGTCCAGAGGAGGCCACCAAGATGATTACAGGGCTGGAGCCTCTCCTATGAGGAAAGGCTGAGACAATTGGGATTGTTAAGCCTGAAAAAGAGAAGGCTTCAGGATGACCTAATTGTAGTCTTCCACTACCTGAAGATAGCCTACAAAAAACATGGAGAGAGGTTTTTTACAAGGCGCTGACAAGGGGACAAGGCTTCAAATGGAAAGAGAGGTTGCAGTCAGGTGGGGGTGAATCTCTTCTCTCAGGCTGCCAGCACCAGAACAAGAGGACATGGCCTCAAGCTGTGCCAGGGGAGGTTTAGGCTGGATGTTAGGAAGAGCTTTTTCAGAGAGGGTGTGATCTCTCAGTGGAATGGTCTGCCCAGGGAGGTGGTGGAGTCGCCATCCCTGGAGGCGTTTAAGAAAAGAGTGGATGAGGAACACAGTGACATCGCCTAGATGGTGGGAGGCTTGGATGGAGGGAGCATGGTGCCCGTTGTTCCACGCTTGTGGGTTTGATCCCTGGGTGGGCGTTCATTTGGGAGTTGGACTAGATGATCCTGTGGGACCCTTCTGACTCAGAATAACCTGTGAGAGTAGATTTATATTAGACCTTAGGAAGAAATTCTTTACTGTGAGGGTGGTGAGGCGCTGGCACAGGTTGCCCAGGGAAGTTGTGGATGTCTCAACCCTGAACGTGTACAAGGCCAGGCTTGACTGAGCTCTGAGCAACTAGCCTAGTGAAAGGTGTCCTTGACAATGCCAGGGAGCTTGGAACTAGATGATCTTTAAGGTCCCTTCCAACGCAAACCATTCTTTGATTCTGTGACAATTTGTAGTCGTCCTTTACAACTTGAAATTATTTAACTACCCTGAAGTTATGCTGTAATGGTTTAGGTGAAGAGAGAAGTTGCCTGTCAGGAATAGTCACTTTGCAAGATGAGTTCATGTAGTTTCCTTGACTTCTAAAAACAGTTCGACAGATTGGTCATCATTATACAATAAAATCCTCCACCATTCTCATGTGCAAGAGGTGAGCAGAGGTGGAAGAGAATTAGCAGAACACCTAAACAGTCCTTCTTTCTGACAATAAGCAATTCTCCAAAAGTTAAACAGAACTTTAAGATAAAGAAAACTATCAGCAATCATTTTTGAAGCATTTCAAGTTGCAACAAGTCTAAGGTTGCCCTAGAGTTCATCATCTTGTTCTGTGTCTCTCCACTTTTTTTCAATGAAGACACAAAATTATCTTCCTGTGAAACTTGTGAATGCATGTTCCAGGAGCAACTGTCAAGTGAACAAAATGTAATATGGGGAGAGAAGCAGTTCTTTTGACCCTTGTAAAATTGCAACATATCAAAACAAGAGGAAGAATGACTGCAGAGTGACTCTGAATTAGCACTTTTGCTCTCTTCTTGCTCATCTCTATTACTTCTGAAACACTGACACAGACTTACCCCAGACAGGCTTCCCAGAACCAGTTTGACCAACTGTTTCACGTATGAAAAAGAAGGGGCACAGTTACTGTTCCTGATGTGGGCACTGCAAGCATCCAGAACAGTCCGTACAGACACACGGGCATAAATGACATCTTCACACATGCCAAGGAGGATGCTGTTGAGATGGTCTCCAAGTTTGATAGGCTAGCGACAAACAAGAACAGGAGAGACAGGAGAAATCAGTTTAAACAGTGACCCGTGGAACATTCAGAAACACAAGGCATTCAACAACATAAAATAACTCTTTGTAAGTATTGCCTACATTAACTGAGTGCCAATTCAAAAATCACCATCTAGGTAGTGAAAAATAGTGGCTGTATAACAGCAGACAAGTATTCAGCATGTAGATTCAGTTCCTACTCTACAACAATCTGGTCTAGAAAAGCTGCCTGATCTCTAAGGTCATGCTTTCTGTTCTCAAATGCACTCAAATGCCTAATGAGTAAGTGAAAACAGTATAAGTGAAAAGGTTCAGAGGAAGTCTTCTTCCTTGATTTTGAACATTCTGCCAGTCACGAGTACAAAATTCAATCCTCATAACAATCATTTTGTACAGTACTCCATGCTCATTTTCTCCAGTTCCTCACCTCACCAATATTTTGCAGCAGATGTTTTAGCATTTCCAAACTCCAGTGACATTATCAAACAACATCAACAAAAAAGTAAGAAATAAAACAACAAAGCTGCTGCTTAAGGAAGCAGAGCTTCATAACTGCAGGACAACGCCCACAAAGTTTAAAAACAATAAATCGAGATTTATTTCTAGTCTACCCATTCAGTTAATGCAGCAAGTTGTAGTGGAGTATCCCTCCTCAGAGTATGCAGCACTCAGTGATAACACCTCTTCTCAGATGCTGCAGGCACTTGGGACTTGAGTGTTCTGATCTGCATCTCTCCCAAAGTGGGTGGTTACCCACAAAGTACAAGCATTGTCATGCTTTTTGCAACACAGACCGCTTCAAATAATTACAATCTTCCAATCTTCCCTGCATGAGTCCTCTTTAGGTGTACCATACAAAACGTACTCTGGACCACCCTGATTTAATTAACATAGGCTTTTCTCCAATCTATCTCTTTAGCACTTTCAACTAATCATAAAAAACACTCTCATATTCAACCGCATTCCCTTTACCTTCACTAACTACACAGGGCAGAGGCACCACATGAGAACATCCTAAAAGGTGAATTCTTTTCAGGGATACCTCACCACACTGTCATATAACAACCAGAGTATGCCTTCCCACTGCATTACTGAGAAGCTGTTGCTATACTGTAATACCAAAGGAAGAAACAGAGAAAACAGGGACTAAAATTCAAGCCTACTTTCTGTTCAACACCTCTGCCTACTTTAAGTCACTCTCCCACTACTGCTGAATACTGTTCCTTTCATCTCCTACAAGACAGGACAGCAAAGAAAGGGGATCACTGTCCAAGAAATTACTGAGGCTTTTGGGACAGGCACATTAGTCATCATGAATAGGTACCCCTAAACAATCAGAGCTTCAAATACAGTTATGCCCCATCGTTCACGAGGAACAGGACAGGCCACGNTGCGCCGCCAGCCCTGCGCTGTCTGTCCCCGCACTGCCCGTCCCACGTGCCGCCGGCCCCGCACACCGCTGGCAGTGCCATGCGGCGTGGGCGGGGTTCAGCTGCGGCGGCAGAGTGAGCATGTCCTGCTGGCCGCCGCGGCCAGCCCCACTTTCCTTGGGCGCTTCCCTTCCCTGCCTGTAGCCATGGAAACATGGCGCCCAGGGCAGGTCAGTTCCCCAGCTGCGCTTAGAGTNCCGCACCCTCCCCAGCCCCAGTGCTCATGCCTGCTGTGCGCCGCCCATCGCGCGCTGCCAGCCCCGTGCTGTCCGTCCCACGTCACCAGCCCCGCGCCGTCGGCCCTGCGCCACCCGTCCCGCGNCGCCTCACAGGGAGGTCTGGCACCACCCCTCGGCGGAGCAGAGGCACTGCGCATGTGTCGGCCGGGTAAACTCGCAAATAGCTGAAGCAAATCTGCAAAAAATTCACTTCACAAATGGGCGGGGTCGTAATGCAGAGGTCACAATGCAGCAGGGATTCACTGTAGTTTTATTTTTGCTTTCAGGTAGCTACTTCCAAATAAGTACAACTGAAAACTCAACTACCACTGTGTTATAAGAAGTATTAGGTACCAACTCCTTAAATTGTGGAAGAGCCTTTCCAAAAGTCCTTCCTTACCTTTACATGTAACACCAACTAGTAGGATCAAACCAAAATGTGAACCACAAATTGCTTCTCTCCTTGAGCTGCACAATCTGGTATCTGCAAGTCCATCATTAAGTGCTTTTTCAGATGCATCTCATCTTATTTTAACTCTTTTAGACATTTACTTCTAAAAGTTTAATTTGGGGCAGAGAAGGAGCACCCAGGAAGATGATGAATCACACTATCTTCAGTCAGTTTTTGGAAAGACAGTCTAGGAGTTCTGCTGGGCGTGCAAAATAACCCCACTGAGCAACAATACTCAGCTCTAAGAGTCTGCAACTGTGTCTGCATTGAATGACAAGTCAATAGCAAGAGTCTAGCCCGTTCTAAACAATTCATACCCTTTCCTGGCCATTTTGAAACCTAAGTCCAGACGGCAGCATAGAGAACAAGTGCTTTATTATGTGTAAAACAACAATGTTTTTTCAATATTTGTTTTTATGTAAGCCTGAACCAAAACAAATTATTTTCTCCTTTGTCATGAGTTGAAACTGTTCTTTCATCCTGTGGCACTACAGGATAGACTATCCCAGACATATCTTCTTGGAAACCAAGGGAAATGTACTATCAACACCTTCGTCCTGCAAGACACCAACACCCTCACCCCCTTCACAGGAAAAAGCTCCAGATGCAGAAAAGAAAACTTTTTTACTGTGCAGGTGACCAACCACACATGAACAGATTGCTCAAAGAGTTTGTGGAGCCTCCCTTACTGGAGACATTCAAAAACTGTCCAGGGACAGTCCTGTGCAATGTGCTCTAGGACGACCCTTGCTTGAGCAGGGAGGTTGGAGCACTGTGGCCCTTCCAAACCTAACCATTCTGTAAAATTGTCTGAAATCCTGTGAAATTCTCTCCACTGAGCCATTAGAACACCCAGCCATGTTAACTCCAATCCAGAGTCAGTCAAACTATCTACAGTTATACCTCCTCCATTGCGAGGAAAGGGACAGGCCAATGCCGTCGCAAAACCCAAACCTCGCAAAGAACTGCTGGTCATTAATATGCATGCAGGCCATGCCCATTGCCCCACCCCCCGGAACTCCGGAGGGCTCTGGGCACTTTTCTGCTTCTCCCCTCGGATTCGCTGAGCACAGGGAAGCAAAGGGAACCGTTTCTGAGCCCCCTCTGACTCGGGAGACCCCCGCCACCCCGAGAATCTGTGGGCCTGTCCGGGCCACTGTGACTGTGTGCTCACAGCGCAAACGCCCTCGCTGCTTCCCCCTGCCCCGGCGCTTGCGCCCGGGCACCCCAGCCCTGCGGGGTGGCCCCACGCTGGAAGCCCGCGCCGGGACAGCCGGGCAAAGGCTGGGGCGAGGGAGAGGAGCGGCACGGNATAGTGGAGAGGTCGTGATACAGAGAGGATTCACTGTAGTTCAAAAAGCAAAGTTTCAGTATTAGACAAAATCAAATCTAAACTTACCTGACTTTGAGGAACTTCATGGTCAGCTCCCCAAAAAAGTGCCATGCCGAGAGAATAAATATGGACCTGTCATAAGACACAGGACATTTGTCAATGAACAGGTTGGAAAAGCAAAGCACAATTTGAAAGGACAGCAACTAACTTAACATCATTTTGTCTATAAATACAAATCTGATGTTTAAGCTCACTTGTCTTTCAAATACTTCTCCTTTCCTATGAGGACAAGAAAATCCTACTGCTACAAAATATGCATATTGCATCTAACCAGTGTCTCTATCTTCTGTTTCATTTTCAGCCTTCATCTCACGTTGAAGTCAGAAACTCATGACATTCATACAATCAGCCTGGTGTGAGGTAAAGGCTACATGGTTGTGCTCAAGGATTCTCAAAATTTTAGTCTAAAGGAAAGGTAGACCTTCACATGACTCAAATAGTGGGCTACTATCACCAAAGGCTGGGATCAAAGTAAAAACAAAAGGAATGAACATGAGAATATAAACATATAATTATTGATATTTTAAGATATAAATACATTAACCATTAAGCATATAACTGACAATTAATATCAACATTAATTACATTACTACAGCATATCTTTAACGTATTAACCCCTTAAATTCTGCAGAATTAGGAGCACGAGCATATACTGGCCCTGTAGGTGACTTTCAAAAAAAACAGGTAATAAGTGTAGGGAAAAAAAGCCATTTTTCTGGACCATATAAATAACATACATGAGTGATGGCTCTTTCTACCTAGTAATTAGTAATATTTATGCTACTTAAAGCAAGAAGTTTATTAAATAATTCTGAAGGCAACAAAAAACAATTACAGGGATAGCAATAATTTAAAAGTTCACTTAAGTCAGTAACTTCATCAACTAAAAGGAAAACATCTAAAGCTTAAATTCGAGATTTATAAATCAAGACAAGATCTGTGAAGACTCAGTTACTTCATATACACATTTTAAAAAGTTAGGTATAAAATGAGGCAATGAATGGACTCAACAGAACATAGGAAATGAAAAAAAAAGTCTTCTTCCCACACTAAATTTGTAGAGTTGTCAAAAATCACACATGTAGAACTAGCATAACATGATTTCTCTGTATTGAGGAGGCTCTTAGTCTGCTCAAGGGAACAAAACAAATTCTCAGACTCAGTAAAAAGACAACACTAAAATATTATCTTTTCAGACCAAATTGCTTGAAAGTTGTTTTTCCATTACTGCAATCTGTCAGGACCTAACTCCAAAACACGAGTATGATGAATTTTTAGATTTCCACCATAAAATAGAAAAAAGTTTAATTTTGTGTATTTAAGAGAGCAATATACAGCTCTGTGACAGGGTGACGAAGTTAGAAGCAACACTGTATGTATTAAAATTCTTCTTGTAAATTTGACATGCTTTATTCATATACTTATAACTGAAATTCAATGTATTTGGAAAAGCACTCCAATACTAAACTTCTGCCACTTAAATCTTGTGGGATGGTCTCTGTCAAGCACAGCACAGGAGTCAGCACAGGACAGAAAGGTTTCCATCCATCCAAGGCTGCCAAACGCCAGGTACTGCTGACACACAATCCCCCATGGGTGTGGTTCAGTCCAGCTGACTGACACTGGAGAGGGAGCGATGAGGTCACACAGATTTGGAAGGAGGATATTCAGGCAGAGAAAAACAGTGAAACAATGCTTTTCTTTGTGATAAAGCTGGAGCAAAATCATGCATCATTTCTTTGGGATTGTGCTCAATTTCCCCTCAAGAAGGGAAAACAAGGAGGCAAATTTTATTATCCGTGGCATGTTTGGGCAGGATTGCAGCAATACACACAGGTGTAGATGCAATGTACACATGAATGTACACAGCTGCAGATGACACACTACTTTAAGCCAGACACAAATATGTAGCCAGCATTGTGTACTTAACACGGGCTCATCCACCAGCCTCCTCCCTCAGAGACAGCACTGGCCATTAATGTAAGGTCTCTCTGTTCCATGCAAAGAACAGATTAGGTCAGCAGTCAGAGAGAGGCATCAAGGGTTCTCAGTTAATATCACTGCCCCATTCAACCAGAAATATTATCTTTTAAATACTGAGAAAATTGTTCTGTATCTGGTTTATTACCCACTACCCTTTCAACTGAAATACTAGAAAGTCTTCCCCACGTGTCCAGATACACTGGATACAAACTCCTCAACTCCTCCTGTCCCCCAAGTGTGCAAGAACAGCAATTAAATATGCTATTATCAAAACTGCTAATTCTAATTAGAGACGTAGTCATGATCCTAAGTCTGTCAGTGTTCACAGGTTCACAGATTATTCTAAGTTGCAAGGGACCCACAAGATCTAGTCCAACTCCCAAGCGAACGCCCACCCAGGATCCGGCCCACAAGCATGGAACCACGGGCACCACGCTCCATCCATCCAAGCCTCCCACCATCTAGACCATGTCACTGAGCTCCTCATCGAGTCTTCTCTTAAACACCTCCAGGGATGGCAACTCCACCACTTCCCTGGGCAGACCATTTCAATGAGAGATCACTCTCTCTGTGAAAAACCTCTTCCTAACATCCAGTCTAAACCTCCCCTGGCATAGCTTAAGGCCATGCGAACAACAGTCAGATACAAGATTTCATTTTTGGGTTGCCTTCTTTGGAATCTAGAGTTGGACTTGATGATTGTGGGTGTCTTTCAACTCAGGGCAATCTATCATTCTATGATTCTGAGCTTCAACAAAATGAAAGATATTTCCAAAACCAAGACATGCAATCAGTCTTCATAACTAAAACATACTACCTTACTAAAGTATCTGAAAACAGCTTTCAAAATGAAAACATTTATTCAAAAATTGTAGGTACTATGATACTTGTATATTTTCCAAAATAAATCAGTATCAAATTAATTTCCCAAATTAACCTTCCATTATAATTTTGGGTGGTTTGTTTACTCTGTTTCTAATAAGCTTACAATTACCTCAGATTTATTTTGGATTCAAATTGATTTTGTGTTCTGGAAGCAAAAGAGTATTCATTTCCTGACCATCATTTTTTCCTAATACTTATCCTTGAATACACTGTCAATTTATCATAGCAAGTACAGTCATAACTCAAAAAACAAATGCAACTTTGCCACTGTCTGTTTTGAGGCCTTAAAAACAAGATGTGTTTCTGCCTTCAACAGCTTTTAGAAAAACAATCAAAAAGGAAAACACCAAAGATTTCCAGTAAATTAATTCAGCGAACTATAGCTGGTTGTGACAGAGCAAGGGAAAAAGGTTTAAATATATTAAAAGCTACCACAGTCAGCACAACAAGACCTAAGAAACATGAAGTCAACACGTTGCTTGTAACCAGTGTACCACACAACACTGTTTAATACAAATGCAAAAGGAAGCAGTTAAAAAAAGAGGGATATTGATAAGTTATTATCAGCCTTACTAACTTCAACTAATAAAGCCATAACAGGGCAAAAGTTTTTGTACAAAGTTATGTTTTAGAGAACTTTCTTTTTCCATATAAGCAAGTAAGCAAACCACCTTGCATTCAGCAAGAAAAGTTATACGGCCACCAGGAAAGAAATTCACACAGCCATAATCAGAGAGGATTAATCAGTGCTGCATATGCACATAATGCCAGTGTTTGGTCATCACCTTTTGATATGTTCTGTGTTGGAATTTACAGGCCACAGAGGTCCCTCTAACTAATTCCTTCCCAAAGACTAAGAAACATGACAGCCTGGCTTTTAATAGTAACAGTCCACTATTTATTTCAGGAAGAAAAAACTGAACACTGGCACAGAACAAAGAATGCAATCAGCTCTGATGAAGGTCACAAATTTGTCACTTGAAAACTTTTTTTCTGCATTTTTAAAGGCCTGTTTTGTACATTATGTTCAGATTTGGCACTAGAGGGTAACATTACTGTCTTCAAAAGTGTTGTTCTTCTTGAAAGAAGATAAACAATTCCAACAATACGACTACAGATCGTGGCAGCTGTGTCCCACATAACGGAACCTGAATTCGCATTGATGTCAGTGTTATTTTTACTTCTCTACTAAACCTGTCACCCTAGGTTGCCAACTGTTTATAGTTTTCTTATAGATAAAATTAAAAACATATTTTATTATATTTTAAATTTTTACTGTATGCAGGGCAAGAAAGTGCTTGAAAGTGAGGAAACTGATTTTCAGTAGGTATTCAGTGATATAGTCCTGAACAAAACTGACTATATACAAGGCATAGAATTAAAAAGCAGCAAACATGAAATATTCAACACAGAAAAAACACGTTTTAATAGTCCTCATGCACACAACAGTAATGGATGCCAATACCACTTTCCTCTGGAGTAAGAGCATGTTGCTGTTCTTCCTAGAGGAAGACGGTCAAACGTCATAATTGTTCCCAGATGACAACACTGGCTGTGGTTAGCTTCCCCCTCTAAGGACTACTGATCCGGAGAAGCCAAGGAGACGGAAATAGTGCTCACCTTCCTTTGTACTCCCACCTCTTAACTAAGCCTAGGGAATGGTTTTCTGGGGAAGGTGTTACCATTTGCAACAAATCCTTGTTAAGAAAGCAGGTGAGAAGTCAGTCATTGTGACTAAGCCTATCAATGACCTGGAGGAGATCACATATACAAACCCCACCTGTTTGAATGTCTACCCCTGGGGAAGCGTTAAAAAAGAAAGGTGGAAAAGAAAAAAACTTGCATTCCACTGAGGAATAGTTATTTTAATTAATGAAAACCTTTTCTTCTAAGATGACTGTAGGAATACCCCTTTTTTAAGTGCAGGACTGCTCAAGTAATTCCTATTCTTAAGTCTTAGCCTTCATTTTCTAAAAGATTTCAGTGACATTACCAATTGCAATTTTCAGAGTTTTTTTGCAAAATGCATCTAAGTGTTGTTCATAACTAGTTTTAAGATCAAGTATGGCTGTCAGCAGCATATACGTGCCCAGAACTAGTAGAGACTCCTCTTCATAACTGCATAAAACTATAATCACTATTTCACTTTCATGAAAGAAAACAAAGCAGAAGGATTTCCGTGCACTCACGAAAGAAATGGCACAAATCACAAACCATGGAGGGACAGAAAGGACAATTTAAAGCTACTTTGTGAAGGCATCAACATGAAAACAACAGCTTTCTGCCAAGGAAGAGGTACTGTACCTTCTCAACATCTGACAGAGAAGACAGCGAATGGTTCTGCAGAACCTCTGGTGCTGTGAATGCTCGCAGGTCTTGCTGGGAGACATTTTCATCAGTAAATGATACACTGCCAGATGGAAGCAACAGGAGAGACCACGGAGAAATGATAAAACCTAGAGCAGTAGGATCAGCTGTAATTGAAAAGAAAAAAAACAAACACAAACACGCTGAAATTAAAGCGGCATTGTTTGACGTCCTTTCTGGATGCTATTTTACTATCAGCCTACGTATTATTAGTGTAATAGGTTCATGCTTCCTTTTCCACCTGCTGTGTTTCATAACCACAACAACCACCTCAATTTCAATCACACTGAAGAGTGACACAGTATTACAGTATCACACTATTAGCAAGGTTGAAAGAGACCTTGGAGATCATCAAGTCCAACCTGTACCCCAACACCAACCCATTGTCTAAACCATGGCACTACCCAGAGGACCATCCAGTCCAACTCTCCACCTACTACACCATGTCACTAAGCTCCTCATCGAGTCTTCTCTTAAACACCTCCAGGGACGGGGATTCCACCACCTNCTTTTTTCACTATTCTATACCATTATTAATATCAGCAACCTCAGGAAGAGCCTCCTAAAATATTCACAAGCTCTCCTCAAGTTATTTCGTTTGTGTTACAGCTGATGTATAAAATGCTCACTTTTTATAGTGCACATGGCACTAAGGTTAATTCCTACAACAGGAATGGAGTTTACTCCTACACTAACTTAGCATTAGAGCAGTGATTTGAAGAGAGAAGACAAAGTAGAAAGAGGAAATACCCATTAGAGTAGTTGGTAGAACTGGACAAAATGGAAAGGTTTTGGAGCACAGAAGTCCTTTTCAGTCTAAAGTAAAAAAATATTACAAAAGTGAAAAAGAATAATTCTAGGAAGCAGCAGCAGTGGGCAAAGAAAAAGTCTGAAACATTAAAAAGATGGGCCATTCAAGCTCTGTGAATAATACTTGGAAACTGCAAAACAAGTACTGAAATTGCAGAACTAGATGACCAAGAAAACTTCCTACATCCTGAATATGCAATTTGCCAGGTAGGTTTTTGATGTCTGATAATACTGCAGTCAGAATTCTAGACACACACCTTAAATATAAGGGAGAAGGGGGCAGGGGGCAGAAACAAGACACATGCACAGGCAAAGGTGGTAAACCCCCAAATCTACCTTGGACTAAGGCAGGAAAAAACACACCATTTCCTTGAGTCAAAGTATTTTTTCTACACCTCAAACATTAATCAGCTCAGTTGCACTGAAGGAGGCTCAAGTTTTTATCTAAGTAAAATCAAAAGTTAACCAGTATTTTTCCATAGGCAAAGAGACATTTACTCTGTCTTCTGCTACATATTTACGATCTGAGGAAACACACATTTGAAGGACAAGTCCTTCTTTTCCCTCTACATAGTAAGCAACAAAAGCAGAAAAATTATATCCTCTTTCAGCTCTGACACTAATATTTTCCACTCTGCGATCAGCTCAGGATGCTCGCACAGTGCTCATTCCTAGACTGATCAATTATCTGGTAATCTAGAATATTTCTAACCTCCTAGGGAATGTATTAAATTACTGCTTGCAGGTATCAGATGTAAAATGATCTACCAACTAAGTCTTTCAATTTTGTCATCCCACTTCCTCTGAAACACTACAGAACAACGGCTGCTCACATTGTGGCAGCAAGTTCAGATGCTAAACAAAAGAAACAAAGATGGACAGACCATTCCTATCATATGTACATAAGAAAATATTACATTATATAGCAAAGCTATAAAATTCTTTTAGGAAGATGGCCTTAACTGGTCATCAGCTTTAAAAAAAAAATTCCTGCGGGTAACTACAGGATTTTTCACTACTTCTGCATGTATACATGGCTGATACAAAAAAACCAAAAGAGCAACATCTCAGAATGTTATAAGACTTCTGCTTATAAGTCCCAACTCAGGAACCTTACGTAATGTGGCGACTTTAATCTCAATGTAACATTTTGTGTGACAAATATTTAAATACATAAAAATTCTTCATATTCTGAAACAAGAGTTAAGAAGACAAAAAAATCTGACTTCGTTTCAAGAACAATTAAAACTCCCCCACATTTAGTTTGAAGTCATTCCAATATTAATTTCAACAAACTTCGGAGGATGCAGTTGTCCCCTACAGATATAGAGTCTGAATTTATTGATCCACCCACACTCAACAATCTTCATGACCTGAAGTAACATAAAATGAATGTGATTAATTACAAGTTTAGAAAAAGCGTTGACTTTCCCAAGCTTGTTCTGTTGAGACATTCTTTGCTTCCATTTTTAGTAGCTTATAACGAATATTGCAGATCACACTGCCTACATCACATCTTCCAGAATCTACTCTACTGTTACAAAGGATGAGAGTATAACAAACTCATTCTCTGGTTGCTTCCATAAGGCATGCATTGTAAACCAAAATAACTGTCTCAAAGCTCCAACTAGATAGACTTAACTTAAGAAAACAGCTTTCAGCATCACTGCTCTTAGCCTTTAATATGTTTGCACTAAGGGAAAAAAAGTAACAGATGCAATCCATCAAATAGTCGGGACTACAGCAAAACAACAGAAATTAGTTTCCAATTATATTATTCATGTCATCTTCTGTTTAGGCTCCCAGAATAACTTACTAGAACAGTAAGGGAAACATACTCCTAAAAAATACAGGGGAAAAAGGAAAAGAAAGGGGAAAAAAAGTTTCAAAAATATATTCAAACTCCTTTTTCTAAAAACACTGGAATTCAGGATATGGCTGCTGGTCAATTTTCTATCCAACAGGCTTTCAACTGCACTGGAGCTGCCAGCCTTCTTAGTTAACTCTAGAACTATGCAACTTGGTAACAAAACACTTGTGAGAGCACAGTTGATCAAGCAGTGCCAAGACAGAGACAAATAGTGTGGTCTTCCTTCAAGTCAGAGTGAATTGGCTCTAAATTCAACAAAAACAGAAATAATCTTCAGCTTCAGAGCATCTGCCAAACAAATGAAAGAGAAAAAAATCCTTTCCATGCTTTAACAGAATACAAGTTGCCAAAGATAAAAAAGACCTACCACATTATAAGAGACATTAAGTAAGACAGATATTTGAAATGCATCTATTTTCAATATTGATGGCAAGTAATTTTAAATTCCCAAACTACAGTCACAATTCAATTCCCTCAGGATTTCTTTAATTCACTTCTCTCTTAGGCTGCAGCCATTAGCAAAAATGTTCAGAAATGTTCAGAAAACTCATTAAATGTTCATTTAATCTCTTTCAAAAAATGAAAAAAAGTATCTTACATAAGCACAGAATAAACCAAAAATATGCCCAAGTTTTCAACACACATCTTTGCTTCACTCTATAGCTGTCACTGAGACAAGATTTGTCCTAGAGCAAAGCAACCTGACAATTTTTATGCTTAGGTCAGCTGGAGGCAGGCAGACCACTGGCACATGCCCAGCCAGGCCAGGATTACACCAGCACAAGGGACCACTTATGCTGCAAATCCTACACTCCTCTGGGCTGGTGCAGCATGTCCCTGCACACCTGGTGTGCAGGAGAAGCAGCACTGAGCACTTCTTCTCCCTTTCCCTTGGGTAAAAAGGGACGGGGCTGTGCAGAGAGTTCTGGTGTGATACTGAACCACCTGGAAACCAGGAGCAAAGGGAGAAACACTGAGGCAGTAACTGAAATCCATTCTTTCCTGAGAATACTGGAGCAAGAAATAGGGTGACAATTAGTTCCTGAGATCATACATGTTGTTCCTGAGTTGCTCCCCGGTCAGCATAACACCACATCATTGCTATGCTGACTACATCCAGTAGAGTTTTGGAAAGAGCACAACTAGTAAACAAGATTAATTTGGCACCAGGGCAGGAGTGGAGGAAGGGATGAGGAATACAAAGAAAAAATCTTTTAAAACCCAACAAAATTACAACAGCCCAATCTCTTTCTGTCTTAGCAACTAAAAGATAAAATGTTACCAGAAGGTAAAAAACCCCATAAATAAAATCAGTCCTTGACAGTTTTTGGTAAGCGGAAAAAGTAACCACTTAACACCTACCATCAGGGACTGGCTGGGAAATGAGGATTTGGTTTTTTCCCTTCCTACTGCATCTTCTCTCTTGTCAATCAAAATAATCCATCCCAACTAGGTCTATGACTACTGGGGAACCACCACTAGTCCCCATAAACAAATTTCACACTTTACCTTCCTTTCTTTCAAGCTAAGCAGGTATAATAGTATGACTCTCAACAAGATTTACAGGTCTCCCAAACCCACAGTCTTCCTTCTTCACACCCACTTTTTGATGATATAACTTTTCTTTACATAAATCATTTCCCATATGCAAATTTGCAAGACAGTCAACTGGTAAAGTCTCTTTCTTTGCTTAGCCTGTCTTTCTAATATCAGACTCAATTTTCCCCTTCCCTCTTCCTTTAGATACATGTCTCCAAACTTAAGGTCCCACTGTTTTCACAATCCTTAGTACACACCTTAGCATAGGTGTGGCTTGAGTGACATATGAAGTCTCTCCCACTTTCAAGTTTTGATAAATCTTTTCTAGTTAAACCTACCAAATTAGAGGGACGCCCATTTTATAACTCTCAGGAGCAGTGAGCACAGCACTCTCCCTAAGTTTACACACTTTTGAGATTACTTCAAAGACTTATTCTTTTGACCTCATAGAGCACTGAGTACAAGATACAGCATGTCTGACACAGCTGGTACACCCTTTCAACAACAAAATAGTTATTGCAGATAATTAAACAGATGTAAGAGAAGGGCAGGTCTGGTATCGGCCTTTTCAAATCTCCAGATTAATCTCAACATCACCACTACAACTGGGTCCTAGATTGTCTTTCTCTTTCATTTAACAGCTCATAATATGCTGACAAGACAGCTACAAGAGCTGATCTTCTAAATCACTGATTAGCAACTGGGCATTTCAATCTAAGCTTCTACTGCTTATAATGATTGAAATAAATTTGTGAAGTATTTTTAAGGAGTTCAACACCTGTCAGAATTGTAAATATTAAAAGGGATGAAAATATGAACATTTCTGTATCAGTCACTGAATCAGACATGGTGTGACAGGTGATTAACCATGGATTTTCATTCTCTGCTTCTTTTAGTCAGTGCTTCGACAGACACATACAGAACTTTTATATATCACAAAGACATCACATCTGTAACAGAAGCTTCTTTGGGGCATTTTTCCCTGACTTCCAGAAATCAGCTTAAGAAAGAAATTAATTGAAGAACAGGTTCTCAGTTATTAGAGCAATAACAAGATTTCCAACTTCAAACAAGCTACCAAAACTTTACTAGGATTACATACATAAATACGTAAATGGTTACTTGGGCTGGTAATTCCTTTAAGTGTGTGTGGTTGCTGGGCTGCTCTGAGGAGGCTGCCAAGAGATGGCAATTTGAGTTGATGATTTCCATGGCCTTTTTATCCCGCTCATTACAAAACAGCTGAAGCACAGACTGTTGAACAATATCACGCAGAATCACACAGAATATTCTGAGTTGGAAGAGACCTACAAGGATCATCGAGCCAACAGCACCACTGCCTCCCTGGCAGGGAATTGAACCCCCGGTCTCCTGCATGAGAGGTGGGGACACTCACCTCTACACTAAAGTGGATTTATACATATGCCCTATTTTAATTTTTTTTAAAGAAACTTAGTGTATGAAACACTCATCAAAGCTTAAATTTTGTTGCAGAACAGCATGTTCAGAGACTCCAGACCTATACAAGGAGGAAGAGCATCTCAGACTGGTCAAAGCTGAGCCTGCTGTGAATGTGAAGAAGCTAAAAGCTTGCCCTATTGCCCTCTGCCCAGGAGCAATTCGGTCTGAAAAATTTTGGAAATTCATCCTCTGTCATGAAATACCTCTTCCATGCTAGACACATGGAAGGCATGGGTCCAAAATTTGACCAAGAAAACGAAGATTTCTCTAGGATCCTCCATTTGCTTCAAATCCTCCACAAATAAAGAACAGATTTGAGTCAGATAAGCCTACAGGAATCCATACATTCTCTGTTCCTGCACATCCACATTGCATCTTTAAAAGCCAGCATAGTAACTGATATTCAAGATGATAAAAAAAGGCTTCTAGATTGCTTCTTTAGTGAAAACAAAGCTTCAAAGCTGTCTGGTTATCCAAATTTTGCTGGGAGGAATTAGATTGCCTTTATCAACCTTAGCTACAGAGTAAAGCTCTTTCATTTGAGTGTCTCTTGAAATGTCTTTTACCATGGGCTATATCCCAGGTTAATCAACTGAAAATAGTTTGCTGAACTAGCAGAAAAACAACTCAATAAAACAGCTTCATCTCAAACAAGAGACAGATTCTTCTGGCACTGATTTTATCTGAATTTGTATTTTGGTCTGATAGGTAGTAAGATCAGAAGCTTCTGACACCTTGACAGTCTTGGCTGGCAAACATTCCCCTTTCTTAAAATCACGTACCAGAAGTTCTGAGGCACATTTCCATTTTGTGCTCACACCTTTCAGGACTTGTTCTTCTGAAGGAGGGCTGACTGATTCTCTTTGTCAATGCTTGCATGCATTCTTCACAGTGATTATGGTAACACTTTTCCGTACTATTCTCAGGACAAGAAAGGGCGAGCTCTTATTTTCAGCAGAGACTTCCTTGGAAAGAATTTAGACCTAGGATAAAGTCTTAAGTGGTTTCACTATTATATGCTAATAAAACCGTGATCTTGCAAGTGGATTACAAGATGGAGCTCCCTGAGCCAATTCCTGTAAAGTTTACAAGAGTAAACCTCTTAATTATTCAAGATATCTCTTTAGTCAAAGTCTTAACAGTCTGCCCTCTTAAAAGCAGTAATTCTCCTGACTCTCTTCAAGAGACAACAAGGAATGAAAGAGAGAGAATGAAGATGCCAGCTTTCCCTTTCTTGCAATATGAGAAGGAGCAGAACAGAACAGTTGGTCAAACTGCAACAAAAAACTCAGCATTCCTAATAAAGAACACTTCTTACCACATACAGGCTTTGAGCTCACTGGTAAAGGGAAAAAAAGGAAAATCTTAGTGGGATATCAGACCCACCCACAATTCATCTACCAAGAACTATTTTGAAGAAATTGATAAAATTCATATTTGTTACACTAAGTCAAGTTTGATTAGAAATCAAACACCATATAGCAGTTTCTGCCCCTATCTGACTTTTTGACAGTCTATGAAGTATCCAACAGAGAGCACTCTCACAGGTCATGCAGTGCATAAGACAGATCTGGTGCCTGACTTGAAAGATCATCTCAAACAAATAAAAAAAACCCCTCAAAAACAAACAAACCCCAAAACAACCCAAAACAAATTAGATGATGAATACTAATAACACTCCAAATTAAATACATGCAAAAAATACAAAAGGTTTTGCCCTCAATAACAAAGATGTGCCCCTTGCATAGTAATGCGGCAAAATACTGACTATTTTCAAAGCGTTAGCCTTTGATTTTTCATGAGTAAAATTAAATAAGCTAATATATGCACGTTTAGATGTAAGGAGATGACTCCAAAAAATATGCTGAAATACCTAAGATGCATCATAAGAATACATATGTTACCTGAGCCCAGGTTAAAGACGTTACTGAAGTACAGTATTTGAGTTAAGCTTTTACTGATAGAAAAAGCTAAAACAGGGAAGGAAGGACCTTAAAGATTTGCATTTTTAAAGAAAAGAAAGGAAAACGTAAGAAAGAGGAATGGCTCTGTACTCAGACCCAGTGTTAAAATGTGTAATTACTAGCAGTACTGTAGATGCTTAGCTTAGAGCCAACGAAGTTGAGGCGCTTGAGGGAGAAGAAATACAGTGAAACCCCACTGCATCGCGACNGGCAGCTCGGCACCTGCGACACCCTGATCCACGCCTGTGTGCTCCACTGAGACCCAGCGCAGCACCACCACAAGACATGCCATTCCTTGTTACTCAAAGCCCAGTCAAAGCCTGGGCAGCGCTGCCTCTGCCAGGACTGGTGGATGTTAAAGGGAAAGAAACTTCAATACCGAAGTCCCCGCCCCACCATAAGTGCACGGGGTGTTGCAATGTTGCAAAGTTAAGGTTTTTCCAGGCTCCAAGAATGCTGACCAGAGCTCAGGGACACCCCTTCCCCGCCGCGGAGGCGGGGCGAGCACGCGCAGGGCCCCTGGGGCCAGTGCGAGCACTGGGGCTGGGCCAGGGGGCTGGGGGGGAGTGAGCAGCGGCATGAGGTTTGGGTTGCAAGCACACACGGTCGCAGCAGCCGCTCAGAAACGGTTCCCTTTGCTCCCGCTGGCTCACAGAGCCCGAGGGGAGAAGTGGAAAATTGTCCGCACCGCTCCAGAGTTCCGGGGGGTGGAGCAATGGGCGTGGCCTGCATGCATATTAACGACCTGCACTTCTTTGCGAGTTTAGCATTTCACGATGCCTTTGGCATGTCCCATTCCTCGCGATGGATGGGGTATAACTGTATTTATGTCTATTCCTTTCAAGTACAAGATGACACCACGCTCCTCTCAGGATCTATACAATGTTGCTACTTGCATTCTAGGGAGTGATACCTCCTCTGGTCAAGCTTTCTGCTGCTCAGCTTTGTCTCACTTGAGGCTAAAACTCTTCAGAGCAGACTGGTAATGACTGCACTGTACCGTACCCATTTCTACATCTCCTTAGGTACCAAAGTGCTCCGATGGCCTCAGACTTACTCATTACCTTTCTTCTTTTATATTTCCATCTCATTTCAATGATCTTGAAATAATGGAAAACCCTGTGGTAGTTATCACCACATGAAACTAGATGTGCGGTAGGTTTTGACAGAATATCAAGCGATGGTTGGAAATATTTTTGGGCTGGGGTGCAGCTAGGCAGCCACCCAAAGACAATGCAGGAGCAAGTTATTGTTGGTGTTTAGAGCTTAGGAAAGACAAGGGAGTTTACTTATATGACACATGAATATAACGAAGATGTTTCCAGTTCTGTACACATCAGTCTTACAAAATGCTTACCTTTTCTGAATAGTTCTTGAAGGCTCTCTGCACTTTGATTCAAAATAGCCCATATTTCCTCTTCCTGCAATGGCCCCCCCCGAACCTCCAGAGCCTCTGCCAGTGACACATGCATGTTACCTGGGAAATGAAACAGACTGAGTTAAGACTAAATAAGAGTTATCTTTTCCTTCCATGCAGTATTCAATTAGTAATAACCCACATTTTACTCTCAGTCACAAAAATTCTCCAGTAAGACCCATCAGATGTAAATATTACAAAGTATTCACCATGAACGATAAAGAACCTTGAGCATCTGCTATTACGAAGAAGAAAAACTTGGGTTAAGACAACAAGCATCCATATTAATACCGTAGGCTCTAAATTAATAAATTCAACAAGCCGGTATTAGTTCATATGCTATGGGCAAGAGTTTGACTGTTTATAAAAATGACAGACTAATTAGTACTTGCAGGTTTGTTAAAATAAATCAGCTATTAACATAATTTTGACAGGTTTAAGTCAGTCCAGGTGTTGTTAGGAAAGGAAGCTCGTCTTTCAATATATTTTCACAGGGTTGTTTATAGCATCTTATGACTGACTTATAAGAAGCACTATCAGCAAAAAATGCCCACAAGCAAGGTAGCTATGGAACTTAGTTATCTCCCTAGTTCAGCTTCTCTACATATTTTAAAAAAAACCCAAGTAATACTGTGGCACTTCACATATTACATCCCAAGAAAGCATACAGAGATTTTCTTGCCTAGCCAGAAAAGATTAGGCCTTAATACATCTTCAAATAGTTAAACCATTTTCACCGTACTACAGTGCAATATTCAGTTGTCCAAAATAATTTCAAAAACTGCAGAATGTATCCCTAAATATTCTGGCAAAGTCAAAGCTTCATTCAGTTTATAAGCTCAGGAGCGAATAAATCATGTGTCTACTGAATTACTTCAGCTTTCTATGGACACTAAATGTTTTCCTATTGAGCACTCATGCTAATTTGTATTTCTGATTAAGATGAGGCTGCAGTTGCCTCTTTCTGTGGTTCTCTCCAAACCCCAAGGAATAAAACCTCGAGGCAGTGAGCTACAGTAGGAGCCTAAGGTATGCCATCAGTGGTCACAGATGAGTTTATTATGTCTCAAAGGCTCCAAAGGTGCTGCTGGGAATGGAAAAGACAGTTCCATAAGCCATGTTGATTGGCTGGAGACCAGTAACTGATATCCACAGCTTTACATAAACCAACGGTACTGCTGGAGGCTCCTTCCCCTCCCTTTATATTCCCTAGCCAGAGCCTCCCCAGCACCATACAATCCTGGCTCAGATGTACACCCATGGATACTAACCTAAAAATTTGGAAGGAGGACAGGCTGACCAGCTATATTTAGTTTCCCAAGTGTCTAGGCAGTTTCATGCCTTCTATGTGTTTTTACTTACAGTTAACCATGATTATACACATGCAATGGCAGCACAAAAGGCTGAATATGCTGCGGTTTCCATTTGAAAAGTCTTGAACATACTTGCTGAAGTACTACCCAGCACCTTTGCAGCTAGAATTCCTTACTACAATATTGAAAAACCATGTATTGTTGGCTGCTTTTCAGTAAAGTTGTTTTCCCCTTATTTCACAACTTGTCAGTTTTTAGCATTCAATTATTCTTCACGTTTCCTAAGCCAGACATATTTTTAACAATCAATGTTCAAAAGTCATCACCAGAAGATACAGGAAGGCAAAGCAGATCCAGACCACATTTAAAAGATGATATCTGAATGCCTAAAGAGAAAAATAAATAAACAATTCAAAATGGAAAGCTAGGGACCAATACATTATAATAAATGGATGCAAACCCAAATGTAGATGTGTCTCTAGTCAGCAGGAGATTCATAGAAACCTGGCACAGAGTTCTGTGATTCCATAGTACAGTCTCAAATTCCAATATGTGCATCTATAATCAAACTGTCTGGATTATTATCTTCTTCTAGGAACTAAACATCCATGAACTGCAAAAACTTTTTGTGCTAAATATTCTACAGGAATATGCTCAGCATAATATCACCACCATCAATCTTCCCCCAAATCCTTCTCTCTCACTCCCTTTTCCCCATCCTGCAAAATCCCAAATCCTTTCAGCTGTGATTAAATAGTGTGGACTGTTCTGCAGCAGATATAAGCCAATTCCCCTTTTAAGAACACAGAGACCACAAGCATATCTGCTGCAACTCCCAAACACATTACATGCACAATAGAAGAATGCTACAGAAAACAATTTCACAGTAAGAAGCATACCCACCCAGGCCTCGGGAGGAAAAGCAACAAGATCTGCTTGCACATTACAGATAGCAGTAGCTTGACAAATAATCAAAGGCACAACACGTCAAACCCCAAATATTTCATACCGATTTTGAAAGCCCAAGCAGAATCCATCACAAAAACAGTCATTACAAATAAACAGCCACATGAAAAATGGCATAAACTGGAATTTGAGCTCTTACTGAAGCGGATCTGTTCCAGTAACTTTTTGGTATCTTTCTCTGTAACTCTTCTTCGTGAAAACTATCTGTAGGCTGCAGGGCTTGTCTGTCACAGCAACGAGCAGGCCAACAACACTGTTTATGAGGATTAAAGAACTTTTCACAAAAAATGTTTTCTACCACCAAGGAACTGAGTGAGGCAAGTTGGGGTAAAGCTGTTGGTAGGTAAATGCATGGCCAGATTTCTCCCACCTGTTAGCAGCCAGGAACAAATTTAACATGATGGAGCTGACAGTGGAAGTGCCTGCCTCAATATGTACTTTTTTCCCAGCAGTTTGTTTGTGCCAGATGATTTTCATAAGAAGGAAGAAATCTATAGGCATGCTAAGGTTTGCAATGGACAATTCTTCTAAATTTGCTACCTCCTTAGATTCTGAGAACCTTCAGTAGTGTCTAGTCTTTTGTGAAATCAGAAGCCTAAGAGTTCAATACATACAACAGCTTTTGGCTTTGTGCAATACTGGAACATTTTGATAAGTTGTAACATAAGGACAGTATTCAGTAATTTTTCTAAGAGAAAAATACCACAGAGGTTTTGCAGAACCACCATATCAAAACTATACAGACTATCTTCTCACCTTAGGCCTCTAATTACATTACATCAGTTGCTATATGATTGTTGAACATTCATTTTCCAGCTAAAATGAATCACCATTTAAAATACATATTTAAACTTTTGTGTCTAAGAACTCAGAGTAAGGAAGCTGGGGACAACAGACTAAGGACAGCAGAGGACAACAGACTAAGAATAGCAACCTCGTAAAATTCAGGGAAGAGAAGACAGAATAAAGATGAGCTATCTCCATTAGGGGTAAACTTTCAGCTGATTTCAACTGAGCAAAGAGGAGCTAATCCAAGGAGAGGGTGAGGGGATTTAAGGAAAGCTTAATAGTATTGGCTTAAAATGACAGAATGCAAAACCAAGTAAAACAGATTCTTCTCTTGTACACAGTACAAGCTAGTTTGTTTCAAACATCCAAAGATGCTCCTGGCATTCTGTATGTTTTCAGTGTTTCAGGTTCACTGGCAAAGAAATCTAGATGCACAGGCAGAATTCTCAGTAGGGTCTTAGGTTTTTGTCAGGCCATTTTTCTTGCAATGAGTCCTCTCCATCTCCTCTTTATTTAAGGAAAGCAACATCCTGTTGTGTTGGAATCCTGTGCCCTGTTGTTTTCACACCGTTTAATAAGAATTAACTGATTAAAGAATATTGAAAGGTGCACCAAGGATGATTGCATTTCCCTTTTTCTTGGGACAGTGTTATGATGGCATCTTAATATGAAGCCACATGGACACAGCTGGAAATGGGATCAGGAGGCTTACAAAGTGAAGCATATCCTGCTTTTGCACTTTGCTTCACAAGGTGATAAGTCCAGGTGCAGTCATGACTAGGAGGATTAGATGGTATGAACTTCACATGAGTTGGGGCATGGATAACCCATACACCCAAAATTCACACAAGATCACAGCCAAGGAACATCCAAACAGACATTTCCACAGCAGGGAGCACAACACAGCGCAGTAAGACAGTGGACAAATTAAAATAGTTTACACTGGAGATGCATAGACATGAACCTGACAGGTGGCTTATTCTGGGGCAGAATCCACTTCCAGACCACAGGAGTACTATTTCCACAGGAAAGGAGTTGTGTCCTGTGCAGGCAGGTTTTACACTCCAAGACGAAAGTAAACTGAGGTGTAAATCCAAATTTGTATCAACAAGCTCTGAGTGCAATTTCTCACCCTCCACACCACTCAGCCCTAAGCCATACAGGCAGCAGAGTTACAGGAAAGAGTGGTGCCTAAGACAGAGGGCTCTCCCTTATCTCAGACACTTCCTTTACAAAGCCTGTCTGTCTCCGGAGGACAAAATGACAGCTCCGCCCTTCAAGACAGACAGCTTACACACTCCCTGAGTGGGATGGGTGCTTCTGTCTTTTGCCTGTAAAGAAATATATAGAACACAAT
>WEKX01006777.1:32378-46553 GCA_013390025.1 Pitta sordida
TCCGCCCTTCAAGACAGACAGCTTACACGCTCCCTGAGTGGGATGGGTGCTTCTGTCTTTTGCCTGTAAAGAAAGTTCAGTAACCACCTCGTCCATACACATTAAAGTCCCAGTAACCCATGTTAAAAGCACACCACCTATGGAATATCCAGACAGTGCCAACATGGCACATAAGGCAGCCTCCCACTTGCTCTGACAAAGGAAAGCACATTTGCAAGGGATATACNCTAAGTGAAATGCCTGCAGAACCCCAAACTTGATATCTTGTTGGAACACGCTGCCAAGAATCATGGAGAGCAGCTCCTCTAGGCACAAACTCTGCAGGTGTTTTTAAGATGTGCTAGAGGTAGTGGGGGAAAAAATCTAGAATACAAAAATATTGTTAGAATTCCTAGATAATCACATAAAATGCTCTAGTATTCATTTTTATCTTTTAACAAAATTTAAAACGGAGAACAGATAGCAAGAATGCTCTATATACATCTATTTTCTGTGGTGAAAAAAACCACCTTATTTCTCCCACATAAAACACTGTTAGCTAATATTAACTGTTCCAAATATGAGCAATATTGCCCCTTTGCTCCACAGGTATACTTCGGCAAAAATTAGCAGTTTCTGAGGAGCACCAGATAAGCTAAGAGCCCCGTTTTGGCCTCTTCTCTGTAGATAAAAATGCCTGAAAGCAGAAGTACATTTAACAAAAAAATTCTGTCCAAAAGAACCTCTTAAAATTCACCTTTTTTATGCCATGATTAGCTGCCTGAAAATAAAACACTGACACTTCCTTTCAGTACCCACTGAGCATGAAGTGCTTTCCAAAAGCACTCAACATGCACAAGTCTCAGTGATGCTGAACTGGAAATAGACATGAACAGTTTTGAAAGACTGGTCTCTCCCATTTCTGAACCTAAGCATCTCAAGTCATTATCATGCCCTGTAATTTCAGAATCCTGGAATCTATCCTACTTATTTACATTGACCCATATCTTACACCCCCAAACAAGACCTGGGCTACATCTACCAATTGGTTTATCCCCAGGAATACTGTTGCTGAAACTGCTTAAGTGTGGAACCCTGAAGCCATGTTAGAGAGCTTATGCTTCAGTACTCTTTGAAACTTTATTTTCAAATACACAGAAAATGTGGTTTCCTATACCTGCAGGTCTAATTTGCATACTGTCCAGAAAATAAGGCATTATTTGCAAATAAACAAGTCAAGATTGCAATCAAGGCACACATATAATTTACAGATTTTTTTTTTTCAGAATCCTGCTCTCAAGTTAATTACTGCATATCAATTATTGTCTTGAAGGCTAAGGAAACAAACCCTTGTGACATAACCACTTTTTTTATCTGTCCTATAAATACAAAGAGGGAAAAAATAGTCCAAGATCTAAATCCCATCTCTTGCCTCTTGTTTTAAGTCTCTAGAGCTGCCAGAAATCAGGTGAAGCAATTATTTTGTGGAAAAACACGTTTTCATGGTGTTTTTCCTTCATACCTTAGCACTATTCCTTTCTCCTTCATTTTGGAGAGGGATTGGTATTACAACCCAAACACTTCTGCCCTCCCCTCTCATTGTGGAAGAGATTAGTTTCTTCCACTGAAGCGTCCTTCCATATTCTCCTCTCTTCCTCTCCTGCAGACAGGTGGGATGAAATGTCAGCAAAACAGTCTCATGACCTTGGACAAATTCTCAAACTATATCAAGAAAATGTCTTTAATATTGTCTGAGCTCAGACCTACTAAGTTAAGAAACCAGCTCAAATCTGTGGTAACACACAAAGAATATGAGGACACTTCCAGAATTATAAATCTTGGCCTTTTATTTGAGCATACACAGATGAAATGTTAGCATTTCTCCTTCCAAAGCCTTAAGTCGGTCTTACATTCTCATATCTGGAAGAGAGAAGAATGTGACATACTGACAATCTTGGCTTGCACCTCCAGTACAAGCAGTGTTTATTCTACTGAAAAAGTGCTTGCTTTCTTTCCTGGAAGGTGGAAAGAAAACAGCTTTTGGCATTAGACTGTACTCACAATGGAAGACAAGCAAGGGTTAGTGCTGACTCCCTCCCTTCTGTCTCTCTATCACCAGAACCAGATAAACTTGTTTATCTGAAGCTTCATGTAAGGCAAACTAGTAAATCCAGTTCAAAATGAATATAATGATCATGAAAGTAATGTTTTCTAGGCAACTGTAGAATGCTTTTTTATAAATGAGGGTAGCTGATGTTTCACATTTGATATTAAAATTTTATTCAGAAGAGTATATAATTATCACTACAAAGTAAGCTTAATCCACATAAATCGCAGCATGACTCTTGTATCCCTCTCTTTGTTTAATTGTCGGTGTAAGATTCTTGGGCAACTCCCTTATTTTGCTGTTGATCTGCTCCACCTCAGAGAGGCAGGTCTCCTTGATGCATTTCTCACACTTGCAACTTTCATTTTAATTGCTAAGCAGGAACAGAGGACCTGTGACTAAGGCAAGCTTTAGAAATGAAAAGCAGAAATGTCAAGACTACAAACCACTAGTAGCAACAGTAACTTTTCAAATAGCAGATAAACCAATAATACCTATCATTATTCACATGCAACAGCTGAAACTCTTCTAATGATCTGAAATAATCACAGGCAAAACACATCTTACTATTGACAATGCAACTTCATGATGGAGTGATGATGTAGAGTCTATCAGACAAATGGCACTAAGAACGGCACCTCCGGCTTTAGTCCAGCAGTTATTCCATTGTTGCATGCAGGAGCTACGCATTCCTCACATACTATGAAAAGGTCATGACTGAAGTCTGTCCTTACTCACTTGCAGCTCTCAGCACAGCTGAAGAGGGGACGAAAGCTATTGTCAGGGGAGCTGAAACACTAGCACCAGGAGGGTGATTTAAATATACGGAGTAACTAGGAAGCATTACTCTAAGTCAGTAAGTACCACTTCCCATCATCTGTGGCAGTCTAAAGCTGTCTACAAGTAAGCACTGAGGCTCTGATGAGCAAGTCAAGTAAGGAGAGACAATTATACGGTAACTGCTTTTTCATTCACTACAAAATTATTTTCCCCAATTTTTGAGAATTATATTGCTCAAATATTTAGCACCAAGATGTAAATTGCCACAGACTAAAAATCTAGTCACTCTATAAGTAAGTTTCACTGATTTAACAGGTACAAACAGTCAGTACTGCACAACAGATCACTAATGGATAAACTCACTCTAGAGTAGATTTTTAGAAGCTTAGCTTAAGGTCACTGCCATGATAATGAAGCGATAAAACTTTTACTACTTTCGGTAACTTCTCTAATACTGAAGCATTCAGGTTCTGTCACATGTTAACACTTGCAGTCTTGGGAACAGAGACTGGTATCCTGTTTTAAAAATGCCTCTTTTTAGGATAGTCCCTTGCAGTAACATAATAACCAGAGTATTGAAGGCAGCCGAACTGGATCAGCAAGAAATTAAACCAACACAATGTTTTCTCTGTTTTCTTGGATGTTGCATTCAAAAGTCTTTCAGAGAGGTATAGAAATATCATGTTAATATGCTACAATACCGGGGGAAATTGCTAATACCCACTGGCCTTCGTAATAAAGAAAACTGTTAAGTTTGTAGTATATTTGTAAATAACATAGAAGTCAACATAATCTTAACAAGGATAAAGACTGACCCTACCATGTTATTTCAAATCCAGATTTTAATCCAATACATTCATATCAAATCTTTCAACAAACGGCCTTTGCTGTTGTTATAGTGAGTGAATCAGGTGGTTCACTTTGGTTTTGAGATTTCCTCCCTCTGTGGCAGAAAGATGGAATTGAGAAAAAAAGAAATCTTTGTCAGCCTGTCAGTATATGTTCAACTAACATTCATTTTGGAAAAAGTAATTAACAGAAGACATACTTCGTTATGACACCAAAGCAGTTTCTCCACAGTCAGAACAACCTCATGTATAGTAGTCCTGCAAAATGCATTAAAATGAGCTCAGCGACATGGCCTGGAGGATGGGAGGCTCAGATGGATGGAGTGTGGTGCCCATGGCTCCAGGATTGTGGGTTCAATTCCTGGGTGGGCGTTTGCTCGGGAGTTGGACTAGATGATCCTTGTGGGTCCCTTCCAACTCGGAATGACCTGTGAACTTGTGAATTCAGAAAATGTTCTGATGTATTCTTAGTTTGAAAGCGGCACCTTTACACACTCACCACAAGAAAGCAATCTGTACTCAACCACAATAAATATCTAGTATTCAGAAGAGCTCATAAGAGCTACTTCATATGTCCTGCCTAGGAATGAAACAATAATCAATAACAGAAATAAAACTGGCTGAGTAACAGAACCACAACTGAAAGTTACATCTACCTGCAGCAGGTAAAGAAGTTGCACTACTACCACACAAGGATTTTTGTTTAAGTGGACATTTCATTTAATATGAGACCTAACAAACTCCCACATGGATCACGCCATTTAGCAACACTTCTACTAAACTGCATTTGTATGTTTGGTTGGTGTTACTATAAAAATTGAAATAAAACAAAACACCCCCTTGCCCCCCTCAATCCAACTCAATTTAAAAGTTGCTATTTAGCCAGGTTTCTCTTCAGCTAATCAGCTGCTACAAATAGTCCAGTGGCATTCTTACTCAATGCCCTGAGTTGAACTATACCTTCATACACTATTTTTCTGCTTGTGACTTGATAAAAACAGCTGAGCAGAGTCCAAATGATGAAGACAGACCCTCTCTCAAATAACAACACTCTGCATATGACCCAGAATGACGATTTAATTTCTAGTAATTGTCAGGAATGATTCTGAAGTGGCCCTATACCTGGGGATGAAGAGAGCATGTTCTCAAACTTTAGGATGCCTGAGGGCACTACCCATCTGAAGGGTCTACAGTGCTCCATTCCTTCAGCCTTCAATGCTCAAGAAAGTAATACAGTCATACCTTGGTAATCCCGGCCTTCATATTCGCATCTTCAGTGACTCGCATAAAATTTTTCTGCGATTTTTATTCAGTGATTCACAGACGGGTGTATAATTCCACAGGACAGCATGATCCTGCACGGCTGCAGCAGGTGGCCGAGACCAGCTGCACGCTGCCCAGGACTGAGGAAGTCTTAAACTGTAACACACGTGGCACCGCGTGGTCCTGTTCTGGCCACGGCAGCTAGTCTGGACTTGGCAGCATATATGCAAGTCATATATATTCCAGTGTATATATTCCAGCTGCAGAGTCTGGAATGCATTGGGCATTCCTGTCCCCGGGGACTGGCGGAGCCGCTGCAGCTCAACGTAAAAAGTTCTGACTCTGAGGCCCCCCCCACGCTTCAGTGTGGCAAAGTTGCTATATTTATGGCAATAATTTGCCATATTAATGGCGCACGTTTGTTTGCAGATTTAACGTTTTATGTGGACCCATGAGACCCGAAACCCCCAAGTACAGAGGTATGACTGTATTCTGAACTCCCTGGAGATTTAATCAACTACATATGCTGTACAATATAGCTAATAGAAAAACCCATGAGTTGCAACAGAACATTACAAGGACTGCAGATAGATCACACCATGGATAACTTATCTGTGAACTCACCTGTCCGGGAGTTAAGCTATTATTCACACAACTGATGACTAATTCTTATTGTGAAAGTCTGAATTTCTATCCTGAAAAACAGACAAGACGAAACACAGGCCTACATTTCAGCTGTGAAGAATGTACACACAAGAAAAGCTATGTCTTTAGGACCAAGGCATAAGCTGAGAGATCCGTGCTCTACTTACCTGTAAGTTGAAATACATGGTAATTCATGCATAGTAGCAAGTATCAAAAAAAACCCAACAGTAATTTTGGTCTCAGACAGAGTATTTCTCTATTCAGACATGGTAGCACAAGATGTAAGTTTTATACTTTTTATGTCTGCCAAAATATAATTTTAAATGTCTATGATATGTGTTATCATCCTGTTAGGTGTGAAATCTTACAAAAATTTATTCTAAAAACATTTAAGTGGGGGAATCAGCGACTCACTTTATAAAACAGCTTCATACATTTCCAATTGAGAACCAACTTCTAAAGAACTACCTCTCCATAACTAAGACAACTGATGACACCCTGTTCTCATACTGACACCCAATTAGGAAATACAGACACTCCAAGGGAATGGCAGAGCTGTGAACAGGCAGATGCCTGGATTTGAATTGTCCATGGAACAACAAACAATAAGCTGCTGCGACAAATGAAGGCAAGGTGAATTTAAGGAAATGAGAAGCACTGGCAAGTGAACTTCACATCAGCTTTCAGGAAGGATGTGCTTTTTACAGTGCATACTCACGTTGAGAAAGAGCGTTTAGTGTCCCCACGCATATGCAAGTATTATGTTACAATTTATCTATATACAATGTGTAGGTTCATTTGTTTGCAACTATATATTCCATATAGACCAAACAATTCACTTTTAAGTTTCTGCTGAAGGCCTGGAGAAAAATCCTGAAGAACAAATGGACTTGGGCAAGAACATTGATCTATTCTGGAAATTTAGCACGAACTACCTGAAAGCCTTGTTAGAGGGTTCCTAAAGCCTATTAAAGGTTTTGGTCAAGACAGATTTAAAAAAGATTCTGTAAGCATTTGTATAAAACAGATTTGGTACCAGCAGATGGGCTGCAACTCTAATAAGACACCTCCATCTGTCCAGAAAGCAGCTCTTCGCTTTTTTTTGAAGTGACACTGAGTTGAAGAGAAGACTGTGGGAAATTCATTAACGTTGTCCTTGAAGAGGATATACAGTAATCCCTTGAATATTGCAGGGGGTTGGTTCCACTATGTATTGAACAAGCAAATGGGAAACCACAAAGTAGTGAGGGATTACTGTATCACTTTTCTTCACCCAGTAACTGAGAATCTATGTAATGCCATTTAGTTGATCTAGCAGTAAGGTCCAGACATGAGCTATATGAAAAAGTATTTGGTGAAATCATTAAAGAAAAAAATCCCAATTGGATAATACAGAAGATAACACAGCTCTGAGCCATACAATGCAAACATGGAGATTTCTTCTTCTGCCTAACATCTGCTCATCCCAAGCATCACAGAAACTGTGACAACCAATATGATAATTTGTCCTTTCAGACTGCAGTTCCCCTCGTTCTGCACTTCCCTCCATACTCACACATACAGATATTAAAGATTTAAACTGTGCACATTCTCTGCATACACATTCCCAACCAGTAACCAATTTGCACATAAAAACCTGAGAGTGTAGAAAACATGCCGCATATATTTCCATCCTGCCAAACAGCCCCATTGCCCAGAAAATGGAAGACAAGCTTTATAGGAAGGATATTATTCCCTACTGATTTATTGTAGGATTTCCCAAAATTCTCAATCATCTACTGCTACTGTTTTCATACTCCAGTATTTCCCATTCTTTAACTTCTCTGTTAGATCATCATTAGCAGGGACTCTTAAGCACATTACTTGCCGCCACCTTGCAAGTATTGAAAAAATACTGGCTTTTTTTAAATGGCAGATTTTCTTTATCCAGCTATCAATAATTGATCCATTTCCTGCAACTGATAACACACATAACTGTTTGCCTAATCAATTCTTTAGATTTGGTTTAGACCAAGTAGTGAGAATAGCACTATCTGTGTGACAACTATCACCAACTAATTTAGCAGCATGTATAGAGAGAGCTATCAGTTCAAAGACTGCGCACAAAACATGAAGATTTTAGTTCTGGATGCTTGCTTATTAAATGAGACATTATGGAGACTACAGGCTTCCCAAGCAGCTTATGCCATCTTGTTTAAATCCTGCAATTAGGAGGTTTTAGCTCCAGATTAATTAGTAGACAAAGCCACTTGACTTGGAATGCCTATGGTTAGGAAATCACGATCTTGCTCCAAAACATGAGTTGACACAGCACATATGGCTTTGTACCAAAATCACACAAGGCAATAAGAACCTGACCAGCTAACTTGAGTCCTTCAGCCTGTCACTCTCCTCACCACACTTCAGAAAAATATATAATTATATACTGCATGATTCAGTATGTGTTTACAACTGAACAATTGTTAAATTGACTATACTGCCCCTTGAACAAATTTCTAACACACACCCAATTCATGATTCATCTTAAATTCAGTGGTTACACATAATTTATTCAGTCCCACAGCCATTATATTCTCCACATCTTAACTGTCCTCTAAAGTGATGTGATTATTAGTCCTCTTCCTGTTAGATGGATTTCTCTTTCACAAGACATTCATCTACCTGTTACTGCTGCCCAGCTTCAAATGCTTAGCAAACCTACAGTTTCTGAGCCAAGAAAGCAAATGAAATGTGGAGTGTAAAAAAGACCTGCACCACAAAGAACATAAGCTTCTCTATCAATTGATAGCAACATGAAACATCTGCAAGAGTGATTCAAGAGATTCCACACGAAACAGGCTGCCTGATCTATAGTAAAAACATAGAGAGAGCCCATGATATAACAGACTTAATTAAGCTTCACACACCAGAATAGAGAAAGAATTCCATCTGATCATTATCATTATTACAGCACTCCATAATATTTTGGTACTTGGAGAGATTACAGGACAGAACAAGCTACAGAAGATGGTATTGCCAAAAAACAGGAAAAACAAGATAGCAGCACCTCCTACCATAACACCAAGCCTGCTACCATTAAAAAAAAATTCAGGGAAGTTTTGCTTTGTCTGGGTAATAAACATTCATGCTAGCAGAGGACAGGACAAAGAGCCATATTACACCCTTGGACTGCATCACAAAGGCAAACTAGCAAAAAACTTTTCTGCTACAGGCCCAGAAACTATGAGAGAAAAGCAAGTCACAGCATCATCTCTCTTTAACAACATTCCTATGAATAGTAATGGAAAGCTAGCCAGACTGAGGAGATATGTAGATAATGCCCACATAGAAATTATATTTGCTGTATGGGAACAGAACCAAGCAAAAAGTCACATTAATCTCTGAACCCACTGCCCTAGCGAGGGACTGAATGAAAAAAGAATAGAAAGATAATGCAACAGCACTTGAATCTTTTATTGATGCAGGTGGACCACAGGGAGTTAGACCAGTTAAAGAATGCATCAAATTTTGCTGTCTTCTTAATCCATTTGATAATTTAATGTACAATGGCGTAACTCTAACAGTTATTTCATGAAAACTCAAGAAAACACTAACTACAACCATGTAAAATAAGCTGAAACACTAAACCAGCGTAAAAAATATAAATTAATTTCCTCAAAATCTAAGAGTTCAAGTCTTATACAATATAGCCTGCATACAATAAACCAACATTCATCCTTTACACACAGGGCTAAATCTTTTACAACACTCCAAATTTTATTCTAGTCCTGAATATAGTAGTATTCCAATTTTATGCTTGCAAACTTAAAAAAATGGGTATGTTATAAAAAAATACTTTTTGCAATTTCAATTTATAAATGGTATAAACTTCTATGAGAAAGTTCAGCTTTTATGAAAAAAAATTACAATTTTGTGTGAGTTAAAAAGATGGGCTGAACCTCTTCAACTCCTATTTCCATTTTTCATTGATAAATAAAGTTGGAAAATAATTAAAAGAGATTATTCACTGATACAGCACATAGAAAATTCATTTAAAAAGCACTTGGACAGTAGCCTGAAACTTTCAAAGAATTTTGAATACTTTATCAATCGTTTCAAAACATTTTCAGTTTTGATACATGCTGTTTCACTACCATGCACTCCCTATAAACCTGGATTACAAAATACTGACAGTTTATCAAACTACAGTTGTATTGGTTGACCTCAACTTGCTTACACACCTACTTGAGGAAATGTAGTACCAGCAACCAGTGAGAATCATTGTGTTTGCCACTCACAGAAATACTCAGTTTAGTGTTAATGAAAGGAGGGAAGGAGAAACAAAAAAAAAACCAAACAAGGGAAGGAACAAAATATTACCATCTCGAGATTTAATCTCAGAGACAGAAGCTTACAATATATTCTTAGTCCACAGTGGTAAGAGCTATCCACAGATTCTTCCCCGTGCAAAAGCACAGAAGGCTCATCAGACAGTTGAGAGAGAAGAACAGAAACAAAGCGTGCTTGCACTAAAACATACATAGACTATTTTAGCCAAGGAAGAAATACCCAACTTACAAAGTAGCAGCTGGGGACACTGGAAACTTTCCCACAAGAAAAATAAATTAAAGAATCATTATAGATGCCAAACTGGCATCAATTCTGTGGATTAAAATTTTGAGCTTTGGCAAAAACAATAACTTAAGACTAAGTTATAGTTTGCATTAACCTAGTCTTGGCCTCTTACTATACCGACAAGTGACCTCTCCCAATTTTTTAGTGATCTTCTACAATAATTGCTTCTGTAAAAGCAGCTGCAAGACTCTGCCCTTTATTTTACACCATTAATCTATAAACAGGCAATAAAAACCCCCAGTTTCCCCAACTGACAGATGCAGGGGGGGAAAAAGGGAAGGAGAAGGAAAGTCAAACTTCCCCAGCAAAAAGTCACACACAATATACAGTTGTTCTACACATCTAACAGCCTGCTGGTCACCAATTAGAGCTTTTTTCACACAGAAGAATCAGAGTTCCACAAATTTTTTGAAAACAGTTTAAAGACATTATATTTTTGAGTTTCAAAATTCTTATAAAAACCAATCACTTTTAATAGATCCATATTCTTGGCACATGCCTTGTGTTGTGTTATAGTTTTTTGTTAACTGGCATTTATAGTCTCTCACTGAAAATACATCATAGGCCTTGAAATTAATGTTGTCTACATAAAAAGTAAATATATATATATATGTATATAAATTATTAAAGTCTAGACAAGTAGTAGTTTCTCTTCCATTTCTGTAAAACCACTGAAGAGGGAAGCAGAACAAAGAGGTTTTACATTAGCAGCAGACTCCCCAACCAGCAGTTCATATTACAGTAAAAAGTTAAATTCTGCAATCTTCAGTTCTTTAACATTCTCAAATCAAAGTCAATGGCTGGGAGAAAATCAGTGAAAATTAATGTGTATATCAAAGAGTTCAGTTAACACCAAGAACGAAAATAATTTTTCTAACACTGCAAACTATGGCCTGCACTGAGCAAGCACCAAGAAAATTTCCACGTACCACGTTAAATTCAATTTGCTGATTCTATTCTGCTCTCTAATACTAAATTGTTAAAGACAAAAATTCTACCAGTGTCTGATAATATCACAAAACTAATAGTTTGACACTGATAAAAGGCTCTTTTCAATTTATTTCAGTATGCAAGGCCAAAGAGAACACACAGCACATGTGCTGGTATCAACAGCGTACAAGAATCTGATGTTGAGGCAAGCAAAAACAAAACCAATGTCTCTTATCATTGTGGAATGGCCTTTGCTCCAAGTAATGTTTTTCTCATCTCTATAAGTAATCCAATTATTTACGTCTCCACAAGTTGTTTTTTTCTTGTGCTTTTCATGGGATACCATTTACAATGACAACTATTTATAGAATCTATTTTACCATTTTATCAAGTAGTCTATTTCCACTTTCCTCAACAACAACTAATACAACAACTGAAAACTTTGTGGTATCACCAAGATGTTCCTGTCACTTTCTCTTTCTGAGCAAATATTTTTACTCTGGAGTGGTATGCATGAAAATTAATTCCCCTGATTACTTGACCACCCACCATTTAATCCCTCCATAAGCTGTCTGAAGGGAGTGAAGATTCCATGACAGAAACTATGAAGACACAAGCAAGGAACTGCAGCTTGAACCAGACAGCTCAACATTTATATTTCTTCAGGTAGGTGGAAACTTCTCATTTCTTACTGGTACAGCCATGACCACTGCTGATGCCTCTAATCCAGAGCAATGACTTAACTACAACCAGCAGAACAGGCAGTACAGCCGTTCCTAGTGCTTGGATTCCTTAGACTCCTAAGTTTGGAAGAGCTTCCCACTTCTTTTGATACTTAGAAGCAATGTTCAACACAAGTACTATGCTGGCTCAGGCCACCTCTCCCATCCCCTTTCCTGGCAATCACCAGTTTATTGAGTTCCTCAGCTAAAGGTTAGAGCTGCACAGTCAAATCTAATATCGCTAATGGTCTCTGTTCCTTCCTCTAATCCCTTTCTGAACACATTTACACTCTCACTCCACATGACATTTTGTTCCAATAACACAGCTGCAATTAAGCAGCTCACAAAGAACATTTTCTTCTGTTTGCTGTGAAGACAGAAACTAATTTCTCAAACCTCACTAAAGGAAAACCTGCTAAAGGTCTTGAAGGCCCCAGTCATGCCTGAAACTCACCTGACCAGCCACCAGTAAATGTTTGCACCTACCGAAAAGAACAGAAAACCTTTTCTTCCAACAAAATTCAAACACTTTTTCAGAATACTAAGTATTTTCTCTTCTGAAGACCCTGTATGGAAACAGAATTACAAAACTACTATAAAAACATTTTTAGGATTTGTCCTTTGCATTTTGTGGCAAAATAACAAAAAGCAGAGTTAAAGTTGCCTTCCTCTCTATAGAGAGGTTTTCCTCAAATTCACAGACAGGAGAGCTGGATCACAGAGCAAGAAAAAACAGGCAAAACTGTTCATCCTGAAACTGTTTGCCAATAGATTAAAATAAACACTAGTGCTAATGTGATACAATGGTGTCAAAAAACGTCTGAAAACAAACAACTTAATTTCTACAATGTATCACCATCCTGAAACACCCCAGTCTTGTAACAATCACAGTGAGCACACACATTCTAATTTGACACAAAGGAGCTTCACACAGCAATTTCAGTAATTCTGTTCTATGTGTTAGCCCATGTGCTTAAAGCTCCGGGCTGATTTGGCTGTTCCATACATGTGATAACCCAACTGCAAAGCCACTCAATAAATGAATCTATATAGCTGATGAAACAAACTTTCAGCGCTGCCAGCTAGCAAATCTTTATAATCAGATAATCCTTAAATTCTTTATTAAGGTCATTCAACAGACTTAATGACAGGACACAAAAAAAAATTAAGTTGTTCAGAATTTAAGATTCTTGAATATTAACTTGTATATTTGTCAAATAAATAGCATCAGAAGAAACCTCTTTCAGGAAATCTAAGTCTAATTTTTTGGGGGTTCCTCAAAAACTTGTGTATTTCTTGCAGTTCTTATTAAATGGTTCATTATAGCAAAATTCTAGTTTTCAGAGTCTGAACAACTTTACAAATAGAAAGGGGCTAGAGGGCAAATAGTTCTAAAAAACCTACAAACCCCCAAGGAAATGAACAAATAAAAAACCCACAATACACATCAGATAATTATTAACCCTTGAAGGCCTTCAACATGACCACTAAGCTGGGAACACCAAACATACTTGCAGATTTGAAGGCCTGAAATTCATCCCAACATTTATGAAGAAGAAACCTCATTTCACAGAAGCCTCCACCATGAGCCCGAGATATGAACATTCTGATTAAGGCTCATAAACCTGAGCTAGAGCAAACTAAAGGTGTCCCAGCACACCTTCAATGAGCAGAGCAGCAGCTTTTATTTTTCTCTCCCTTCTTTTCTTCACCTTCCTTTTTTCCCCCAACTGTGTGCTGTGTCAAAAAATACTGGTTTTCTAACACCATTTTCACAACCTAAACCTTCTGGTGAAAGTTTTCTAGGTGTTGTACAGGTATTTTACATACCTTGCAAAACAACTTCTTCCTTTTTCAGATGCAAGCCATTTAACAGCTCACAAGTGCTACTGCTCTACAGAACACATCTTTTATTTACAGACATACAGATATACAGTGAAACCCTGTTACTCGCGGGCTGTTGGGTCTGGTCCACCTCCCGCAAGTTGTGAAATCCGCAAAGATAGCGAACCCACTACATAGTCGAGTACGCCACGCCTGTAGCCACGCCCCCTCCTCATATAAGGTCTGGAGGATGGTCCTGAGAGCGGGGCTTGTCTCAGTTGTCTGCCTGTATTACACCGAGGCGGGCATGAGGCACAGGGCGGAGCAACGGCACAGGGCGTGAGGCAGGGCAGCACGACACAGCACGGCGCGCGGGCCGGCACAGCGCGGCACGGGCTGAGCCGGGAGCCACAGGGCTGGCAGCAAGAGCCAGTCGAGTGGCGGGCGTGGCCCCTGGCACACA
>WEKX01006780.1:6477-26863 GCA_013390025.1 Pitta sordida
AAATACATGCTGACTAGTTCTAATGTCATGGTCCTTTTGCAGTTGCTGTGTAATAGCACACAAGACTATCTGTTCCATTACTTTACCCAGTACAGAGATCAGGCTGACAGGTCTGTAATTAATCAGATCATCTTTCCTGCCCTTCTTGTGGATGGGTGGCACATTTGCCTGTTTCCAGTCTTGTGGTACATCACCAGTAAACCAGGACTGTTGGTAAATTAAGGAGAGTGGCTTAGCGAGATGTCCCCAGCATTATTCACCTAATTCAGCAAATCCGTGGGCTTCCACATGCCACGCTACTGCTCAAGAATATTTCTGGAATATCAATGTCATAACTTCCTGTTCCTGAATCTGCTAGGCACCCAGCCAGCTGCTGGAGGTCAATGAATACAAAGGCAACTAAAACACACATCCCAAAGTTTCTTTGTTGTACAGTAGCATTGATTTAGGGGAAATATTCTTCAAAGGACCTAGACAAGATGGACAGTTGCCACAGAAGTGTTATATCCGTAGTACTCATTGGAAGCATCAATTTTAATGGTGGAGGTTTTGAAACATATAAAAGACAGGCACTGAACCTTTAAGACCTGGTTATTTCTAATACAGAAACAAGAGTCTAAATTGGTTAATTAAAGAGTGATTCATAAAAATTTGTTTATAGGATTAAAGTTGGATGAGGTGTAGATGATACCGAATCTTTCTTTTTTGTTACTACAAGGTAAGCATTTGGGGGCCTGGGAATAAACGACTTTCTGTCATGCTGGTGTTCACTAGCATTACTCCAGCTATTTTTGGCTGATACTGAAAAGATAATTTGACAACAAAGTATTTCAGGAAGTAATTCCCTAGTTTCTGTCTGCTTTTACACTGTGGGATATATATAAAAACAAAACAGTTCTCCAGTGCAAATGAGGAGAATATGCTGTAGAGCATGGTACTGCTGTTATGAAAAAAAAATCCCTTAAATATTAAAATGGACTTCCACACGTGGTCTCACTTCTGGACAAGAAACAGACAGCCAATATGAATGTTTGCAGTTTACTCGCAAAAGCAATAGGAAGTTCCTTGAGGTACTCCTGCAGAGAAGTGACTAACAGGCACAACAGAGCCTCCTGAGATAAAAAGAAACCAATCCAAACTTTCATATGCAAAAATAATCCAAAATAAACTGTTCTCTGAGGCTTATAAATATTTAACTTTTCCACTTTAAAACATTGCCTAGACTTGGTAATGGCAGGGACCTGAGATTCCTTCCAGTCTTACCTCTTACTCTTCCTATATTCCATATTTCTCTTTCTCTCTGACTTTTCTACATGCAACATTGACTAGATGTAGGAGAAATAAAATGTCCACGAGAAAAGGGTTAATGTTTTCAGGACTTGCAAACTGATCAAAGGCATAAGGAAAGTTACTTCCTAGATAATTTATAGTCTAAAAAACTGTAAGTATTTGAATCAATACTCAGATGTTTGAATTACTAAATGATTGCCTGAGATTGCAGGTGACTGGGCCCGGTGAGTCAGTAAATTTGTTTAATACTATGGTTGTTTCTATGAATGATAGTTTAGACAAACCAAATAGACCCTACAAACAGATGAAATTTGCTCATCATGTATCCAAATGTCTTTCTTCATAGGACAATACAGCTATTTTTCAACAGTCAATTCCAAGAAAAGAAATAAATTTTATGATCTATGAGACCAATAAAAACTAACTCAGCTTGAAAGATGAATTTCAGTTTTCAAATAGTCCCAGCAAAATGAGTGTGAAAGACCTACAGATCAAGAATTATTCACAGAAATTATTCAGACAATAGTTTCAAATAACCAACAAATGTGAGAAAACTGCAAGCTATTAACACACAATTCACACACCAGAAGAGAGGCAGTGTATGAAATAAATTATTCAAGACAAGGAGTTTTAGTGCTGCTTTTCTCCAAACTGCGATTTACCAGCAGCACCTTTTCACAGAGCAGATCACTGATATTTTTGGTAGCACACAACATACAGAGGACACTTACTCACACTGGTCTGCAAACATGAGGCATCAAAACTCAACACCTATATTAGGGTGTGACTTCTCTAGAACCTCTTTGTACACAACAGAGTGGGAGGGAGATGGTCCTCCAGAGGACCATTCAAAACACCTAGTTTGGGCTCATATTCTGTTCTGCCATCTAGAGGAAGCTACAGAAGGAAACATGAGTCTGTGTTAATAATTTAAGCACTTATATTAGGGATGTAGAGAGAGATGTTGTGAATATTCATTATAATGTCAGCAGACACTAGAGAAAAGCCAAGAGGGACAAGTCTTCTATACATGAGGAAGCAGACAGAACCAGCTGCAAGAATCAGCAATATGCCACTTGCTTTTCAGGCAAGAAAACTCAAGAGAAAGTCTCTTAGCCCTTCTATGAGGAAGATCACTTTCCAGAAAGAGTGATTATGGAAAATTATTGTCAAGGTTTAGCCAAGTAGCAGAGGAACAGAGTTACACAAAAACAGTAGCAAAATCCTTCATCTACCAATAGATAGAGATGTGGTGACTAGTAACAACACCATTCTCCAAACTGATGGATGTTTACATGAGGCATTTCCTTATTAGATCTTCTGGCTTTCCATTTTCTGTTTGAGGCTTCCTCTGCACTCCCTCTACACTGGTATGTACATAGAAAGGAAGATCTAGTGAACTACATGCCTGCTAGGCTGTGTTCCTAATCACTCAGACTTACTTTGATGCTCCGGTCACAACTGGAAATATGACATTAGTAATAATACAAAGTTCACTGGTAATATTGCTTCAGTTTGTTAATTTATTGTTGTTGGCAAAACTATATTTGCTTTTGACACCTTACGATCAGTTAAAGATCATTTGGTTCTTTACTTAAGAAGAGCTGTGCTAGTGACAGCATCTTGGCCAAATTTTATTAACATCATCTCACTATGCTTCACCTATGAAATAACTTGAAAAGGTTGTTCTTCCTTACTTCATGACTTTAAATGGCTTTGGAGACTGCTTTAATCTGTTAAATAAATCCCCACATCCACCCATTCACTGTTCAGTAGTGAGATACTTCCCCTTCTGGTTCAGTGTCGAAACAAATCCAGCATGACAAGGCTCTGAGAGCTCCAGCTCTTTTTCCTACATGACCCAAGATGGTAGAAATCCCTTGAGGCTAGATGACTTTTTGAATTTATGTCTGCTAGTGAAGAAATCTCATAGAGCAGAGGACCCTGTTTCAGCACTACCATACTTGATTCTGCATCTCAGCTTCAAACCTTGACTTTTAAACAGACCTTAAACCTGACATGGAAATTGATTCCAATTTCTCCTCCATATGTAGGCTGGTTTTTATTTTCCCAAAACCAGTTTCCTCTTCTTTGCTAGTGAGATCTGCAAACGCTTAAAGAGCCATCTAAAATTTGCTCTCCAGGCTCAGTTAAGCTAGAAACAGATTAGGCACGAAGAAGAAAAATCGACCCTTTATTTTCCAGAAAGATTTTCTTGCTAAAGCTGTCCAGAAAAGTTTAAATGCCAACTCCCACCCCTGCCACACGCAGATGGGATTACGGCAAAAGAGATGTTCACAGTCTCCAGCAGAGAAATACTTTAAGGCTTTTAAGGCACCCCATGAGCACCAGCTGGAGTTTGCAGTGGAGCAGCTGTTCCAGAATGTGGGAAAGAGGATTGCAGATTAAAGCAGACAAGGCAGCTTAAGAGAGCATTTGGAGTGGGTTCCTAATGTAGACACCACATTTTTACTGACAGCTGCTCCTAGGGAAGGAAAGTAGAGCATGCACTTGCTCCAAAGCCTAGGGCACGATAAAGGAAAGCAGATCAGGGTCTAAAAGTTGCCATCAAGTGCTGCTGCTGTCTTCAGACCCTCACCAGACCATTATCAGGGAACACCACATGTGTGTGGCAGACATTGCACCAGACACAGCTGTTGCCACTTCTTGCAAGTGAAAGGCCAGTGTCACTCCTCCAATGCTTAGCAGGAAAGGGATAAAAAAGAAGGAAACCAATTTAAATACCAAGTACACACATACAACTTACAGAGGACAGAAAGAGTAGGAGCGTACAAGAAGACTCATTTCCCTCTCCCTCCATTCCCTAGAGGAATACATACTTTTTTCTTGTGGATTTATGTACTTCTTAGAGACCAGAGGATGTACACAGCTTGAAAACTCTCTATGCACAACTGTCCTTCATATATGCGTAGGAGTAAAAAAAAAAAAAAAAATCCACTTTAGTACAGTAGTGAGTGTCCCCATCTCCCATGCAGGAGACTGGGGGGGTGATTCCCACCAGGGAGGCAGTGGTGCCATTTAAGAGTTGGACTTGATGATCCTTGTGGGTCCCTTTCAACTCAGAATATTCTGTGAATCCGTGAGTGCACACTTGCTGATAATGGTTTGTGTTCTCACACCTTGTTTTTGCACCTACACAGAAGCAAACTTCGGGACCAGAAATGGTGGCTTCCTAGAGAGATGGACAGCTGAACTGAAACACAAAGAAACCTGAGCACAGGCTAAAGTTCCAGGCCCCAAAGAGCTTTTCCATCCATCATCTGGGTAGATCCCAGCCTTATAGTTCAGATTCAGACTCAAAGCCTGGACTCTATTAATAGATCTATTCATCCAGGGCAAGCATGTGCCCAGTGCAGTCCTCCCCATCCTCCAAAGGTTTTCAGCAGGAACATGAGCCACTTGGACAGATCAACCATGAGGTGCATCTCCTTCTCATAATACCCTGGGCTGGCATCTGAATAAGTTTTAGCACCCTTTTAAGGGTTTAAAGAAAAACTCAGAATCACAGAATATTCTGAGTTGGAAGGGACCCACAAGGATCATCAAGTCCAACTCCCAAGTGAATGCCCAATCCCATTGTCCCATTATCTAGACCATGTCACTTATTTCCTCATCCAGTCTTCTCTTAAACACCTGCAGGGATGGTGACTCCACCACCTCCAACTCCACTTATTGTGAGGCTTAGCTGTGCAAACATACACAGCATGTCTTAACCCCACATGAGCATCCATCACCTCTGAGAAATTTCCCACAGACCAGAGAAAGAAACTTAGCCCCTTCACAGCTTTTCTCATGGTGGTAGCACCTCAGATCTACAGAACTTTTTATTTACCTTCTTCCTGCTGCCATTTTCTGTAACAGAAAACCAAGACATGACCCTGCTTTGTGAGAACTCATTTGCAATTGTGCAATGCCGAGATCAGCTCCTCTCAGGAAGGCAGAGACTGTCATGTTTGTTGCAATATACGAGAGACAGCTTCCCACAGTTAAAGCAATTTGGCAGAAGTTGCCCTAGTAACACTGTCATCAACAGAAATAAATCTGTTTGATTTGATATGAACTTTTTATCTACTACATTATCGTCACTTTTATACTCCTTTGGCCCATAATTTGGCATGCCAGTAGCACTGAAAAGCTATGAAGTTCCCATTGTGACAGATGTTATGCAAACACGGCAAACTTACATTGCCTGCATTCAGGCCTGAAGTCAGCCACCAAAATACAGCATTAACTTCATAGTGACCAAATTCTACTCAAAATATCACAGTGGTTTATCGCACAGTCCAAAACCACCCCAAATGCATGTAAGAAATTGCTAGGTGTTATGGTCCCCTACCTTCCTATAAAAACCCTGCAGTTATTTATGGGGAAGGAATCGCATTTGGACATATTGCATGGCAGCAGTGCTCAGTCCCCCTGCTCCAAAGGCAACCAATGCTGTTGGCGGTACTCTCTCCATCGCTATGTGAGTTATTGCTCCATTACCAGCCTGAACTTAGAACACCACTCAGACTGCAGCAATAACAAGACGGATAGGTCTTTATGAAAGCTATACTATTAACACTATTTGTTTTGCCATGAGTTGACAACTTTAGTAAATTGCTCATAATTGGCTATCAAGAAAAAAACACAGTGCTAGTCACCATTATTATGGTATTGATTTTCAATAATTGCTTTTTGGGGGGGGGTTGGGGGGAGTGAACATGTTGCTTTTGTGTTGTAAGAGCCTAGAAAGAAACTAGCTGTGTGCATCTGCTCTGTGTCTGGAACTTCACTGTGAAAAAAAAAAAAAGAAAGAAAGAACATAAAATGTACACCAGGAGAAGATGAAGCAAAGATTTATTATGTTTTTCTCTGGCACTATATTTTATCATTAAAAGAAAAGAATGGAATTAACCATGTAGCTAAACACGATGGCAGCCCTGTAGGATATTCATGTTAGTCAAAGGCTGAAATACATTAACATTAAAAAACTCCATAGGGTTATTTTAAATATTCATTAGGAAATTTACAAGCTTTGGTGTAATGGCTGAGGACTCCAGTGTTTTTATAATTGGAAGCCAGGCCAGTGGAAAGTTTTTCAGCCATGGGAAAATAATGTGGCCCAGTTTCTGTTCCTATGTTAGAGATTCTTGATTATGCTCTCTAAATGTCAATCCCCCAAACACACTGACAGACGCACATACCTGATACTAAAATATTGTTATGTGGCATGATTCATTATCAGGTCTGCTGCTTGGTCTTCCTTTATTCTCTCCTTATTTTTTTCAATTTTTTTTAATACGCGATCATGCTCATGGCCCAAAGTGTAGCACTGTCCTCTTCTTGTTTAGATGAAAGGGACGATGTTGCTGGGAAGAATGTAAAGAGTGTCTAGCATCTCTCAACAGATGATTCTAAAAATTATTCTGAAAATTTGCTGACAAGCACGGGCACTTAACATAAACTGAGGGAAATTGTCAGCAATCTTGTTTAGAGATGACTCGCTCAAAATTCAATTATCATGAGTTTAGAAACTGACCCAGGGTATTTCTGACACATTTCTTTTGCTTTTGCTTTTTCTATTTTTTCTTTTTTTTTTTTTTTCAATTCACAATTTTTAAGCTATAAACTAGAAAAAAAAGTTAATCTTCCTTCACTTTTGTGGTCTCCTATTTCTCTGGACACAGAATAACTCTCTGAATTCTCACTTCCTCACTTTCTTGTCAAACAATCACCATGAAAGACTGGAAAAGGAGAGTTCCGAAGATTTACCCTTCCCAGGAGATCTTTGCCCAGATTTGCTATAAAACTCAGCATAATCTTTGATCTTCTAGTGACTTGTACTCGTCTCTGTTACTTGAAACCCAGCATTATTATTAAGCTTAAGTAGATTGCTTTAAACTTCTAAAATATTTACTCTCCTGCCTCCCAATGGGATGTTAACAATAAAAAATAGTGAGGGCTTCTACATTTGTTTTTACTTTACATAAACGAATTAAGCACTCTCTACAAGGCTCGTTTAGACCCACAATAATGTAAACTGAAGCACCACAAAAGAGTCTCCACATCCACGTTTACAGAATAGAAATTGGTTTTGGAGGGAGAAGTTTAGATATGGTGCCTAACTCATCTTTACTCTCTGGAGCGTGAGCAAACCTGGATAGGCCTCTCTGTTCACAAAGGAAACGTGTGACACTAACAGCTTGGTTGTTTGCTTTTGTATTTTTTCAAGTGAGTTCAAAGGGACTCGCTTGATTACATCCCTTCCCCCTCCCCCACCCTTCATCTTTCATAACCATTGTTTAATGAATTTTTATTAGAAAAGCATGGCTGCACTTATGAAAAAAGAAAATCTGTCTTTGAAACCAGGAGCAGAGTGTGTTTTCCCTGGCATTAGCCTGTTAGTTTTTAATATCAGGTTTGCACTGGAGTTGACTCCTGGTGCATTTTGGAACCATAAGCCAACAAAGTGAAGCTAATGGGAAAGGAAATAATACAGGAGAAGAGAGCCTCTTTTGAAGTGTGGGCAGGACATCTGCACAACTCTCTCTCCTCCTCCTTTTCCTTTCTTATTCCCCTACCCCCATCACATACATTGTCCTCCTCATAAAGACTGTCTTTTGCTCCTTTTGTTTTGCTTTTGTTTTTTTTTTTGTTTAGAGGATAAGATTGAGAAAAAACATTAGTTTGATTTCACCTTGTCAATTAGCAAAACATGGGAAAAACATTCCTTAGTGTAAAAAAGACAAATAAACCATATAAACATGAATTCTACATTTGGACAAGGTGAAATGCAGTGATCCTCCGCATAGTCACAATTCGTAATTTGCAGGATACCATACTCACTGTTGATTTTCCAGCGAGTTGTGGGACCTGGCACATGTGCAGAACCTACCACAACCGGGCACAGCCGGCCCCAGCCCCGCTCCCCCCGCGCCACGGCCAGCCCCGGTCCCGCTTCCCCCCACTGCTAGTGCGGCGGGCACAGCCAGATATCTGAAACAAGCCCCGCTCTCAGGACCGTCCTCCAGACCTTATTAGGGGAGGGGACATGGCTATGGGTGTGGCGTACTCAACTACGTAGTGGGGTCGCTATCTTTGCAGATTCCCCGACTCGCATGAGGAAGACTAGACCCAAAAGCCTGTGAGTAACAGGGGATCACTGTATATTGCCTTCAACCAAGCGACCACTGCAATATACCTCCCACAAAGTATCTGAGAACCAACAGCATGCACAGTACTTCTCAGCTCACTGAAGATACTGGAGCATGTCATAGGTGCCTCAGAGACTTATTTATACTCCATCATGTTAAAAATTCAAAGAAATTACCAGGCAGAATCACCTCCAGCTCTTAAATGGCATACTAGTATTGCAAAACATTGCCAGATTGCAGGCACAGATTTGGTCTCAGCTGTTTACTGTAGCTCATTTTTTGCTGACATCCCTCATGAAGCTCAGTTTGTTTTGTATGACTGTGACAAGTGAGAGATAATGTTGGTTCAGTGTTTCTGAGACAGACAAGTAGTCAGAAGGAAGGCGTTTAGTTTAGGATTTGGAGGTTTGCCTCCTTCACCTATTCAGTTGCTTAAGTTGTCACAGACCTTTTTGTGACACTTGGGTAAGTTCAACTGTTTAACAGAAATTGAGCTATAAAATATCTTTGTGATTTTGTTTGTAACACTGCAGCTTAGAAAGCCATAATCACACTTTCCTATCATATAGCAGTGCCTAGGGGGAAAACACAAGTGAAAAAACCAGATCTTGCAGTCCTGGGAATCATCATAGTATAAAGCGACTTGAAGAAGAGACACAATGGAAAGTGAACAATATTTCATATTTTGGAAATAGAATATAGGAATCACTAAATTTCTTCCTTCTATCCTTCAACTCAAAGGCTATAACAATGTAAAATTATATTACAGAAACTATGGAAATGTCTAAGAAGGTGTGAGATGCCGGATCTGAATCTCACTTCATTAATCATTTGGGTCAGACAAAACAGTTTGTGTGTGTGTTTGTGTCAGAGCCAGAAGCCTGCAGGTGCGTGGCTTGACTTGAAGCACACAGCCAGGCCTGCCCACAACATGCTTTGTAGCCAAGGTGGCCAAACCACATGGCCCAGAACCATGTGGCTGCCTGTTAATCACGGAAGGCCTGCCTGAGAGCACACCCACACCCTGGAGCTTCTGAATGGCTGTAACCTCTGTCACTCTGACTAAGAGGGCACTGAATGGTTAGAGGATCAGATGTCCTGCCTAGGGGGCTGGCCATGGCAGCCAAACTAGATTTAAGCCTTGTGTACAGAAGGACTCCATTTTGGAGAAAGGGGAGTGTGTGTGGGTGCTCAGTTGGCTGTCTGAAGCCATGTGACTTGCGGTAACTATTTTTCTCCTGTTTCTCTCTTTCTGGTTTTCCTTTCTTCGCTCTTTCTTTTTTTTTTTTTTCTTTCTCACTCTTTCAGACTCTTGTTCTCTCCTACTCATCTCTTTCTCTTGTAGGTAACTTAAACCCAAAGGAACTGGTATTATACTAAGCAGGGTTACTGATTTCTTTAAATTGGGTGGTTTTTTGGACTCTGTTATGGACTTAAATTCTGATGGATTTTTTTTTTTTCCATCTCAACTGTGCCATGCAGCTCTGGGTTCAGGCATTGCATGCCTTCTTCCCCACCTTGGGGACTAGTTCTGTGTGGCCACAGCTGCCAGCTGTGGGGCCAGGGGGGTGGGTGTCAAGGTAGTGAAGGAGTGGTGGCAGCACTGCACTGACACACATGGCACGGCCAATCCCGGGTGAGGAGAAGGCGTTGAGGGAAGATGCGGAATACAAAAAGCACATGCGATAGAGACCTTCCGTCTCTTGGATTGGTGGCTGCTGGCAGCACAACTGACCCCATGAAACCAAGCTGCATCCTGCTTTGCTTCTGCATGCCTCCTGCACCTGTCATCTTCTCCACATGACCTCATGCTCAATTCTCCCTCCCAGTTGCCATCTCACAGTCTTGCAGTGGTCCCCAGGAGGACTCCACTTCCTTGCACTTCTGGGCCAGAGTGTGCAGCTGTCTGATATCACTGCATCACCCCCTAGGTCATGCCATGAGCCTGTTCCATTTTTCCCGAGGACAGCCATCACTGCCAGAAACAGCGTCCCCCAACCCTTGGGCAGATGACGTCCATGAAAGAGCTTCTTTTCCTCTCCCTCCACCTCAGGGAATGGTGAGAGGGTCTCCCTTGCTCTGCCTGCAGAAGGGTCCCAGACTACCTCCATTGTTGTGGCTGCGGGACCCCTCACTAGGTCACAGGCCCTTGGTCTCCCAGGGCTATGCTGGTGCCTCCTTCTGGAAATGAAGAGGTGTTTCCCTACAAATTCCAGTTATTCTCAAGTTGTTGCTTTGAGTTGTGTGTTTTATCACATATATAAGTATATAGGAGCTGTTGTTCCTTTTTCTATATTTTCCTGAGGATCTTCTGATTTCAAATTTAAACAGTACAATTGTCTTAAAACCAAGACAGGCTGTGTCTTTTTTTTTAATAGAGTGAACCCCCGTTACTCGCAGGCTGTTNACTAATGCTTTATTGTAATGCTTTTCCTTGGTTGTATGTTATTCCTGTAAATCCTTTTTCCAAAACACCTATTTTCTCACTAAATTAAAAGAAATTCTCCTAGAGAAAGAGTGATACTGTTTTCTCCAGGTGTTTTTTTGTAGATAATAATGAACCTAACAGCTTTAAAATCCTTTAAAGCCATAAATAAAAGTAATTTTTCTGGTTAAGATTATAGAGCTTCGAAACCAAGTTGTTACAGAAGGGAATAAAAAATATTACAAATATGACATATGCCAGCAATCAGAGTTAATATTTTGTCACAGTGGTTCAAAATGGCATACTAGAACTTGTTTTCATCAATGTCAGAAATCCAGCATGTTATTCTAACACAAACCAGTACAGCACTTCCTTGAGCATATTATCCAGGACTGAATCACTGTTAAGTTTTATTGGGTGTCACAGCAAGAGCATGACTGGAACATCACCTGGTCAGTTACTCCATGTGTAACTATCACTTGCAGGAAATACGCTATGCGCACAATGTTTCTGTGGGTCACAGGATGCTGGCAGCAGCTCTGCTGCAGTTCCCAGAGGTACCTGGACATTAGCTGTAATAAGCACAGAAAAAAACTAATGTGATTAGAAGACAGAGGGTAGCTTCCTCCAAATGCTATGGTCTTTCTCAAAACCTGTTTCTTAGTAGCATTAACACTTTGTTTTTCCTTATTAAGCTAGATGAATATCTTTCTCTCCAGCAAGCGTTAACATAAGCTAAGGAGACAAGACCCTGCTATTTTTTATTTGCTCTTTTTGCTGATGACAGGAGAAAGTCAATAGAACAGGGCATGACAGACTTGCTGAAATATTCGTCTACATTTGTAAGAGGCTTGACAAATTACTAATATCACAATCCAGTTGCACAATTCTCATTAAGGACTGAACATGTCTATACAGTACAGGGATGAAACAAATAATATCCCATCCAGAAAGTGAGCTTCGTGTACAAACCACTACACACTTTAATTTGCCAAGTACTTATAAAATTCTTCACAGAAACATAATTACACAGGAGTTGTGTGGTTTTTTTCACTTGCAAGGTGTTGAAATAGCACTGATTGTCTTCTGAAGCAAGATACATGTCAGAGAAAGCTGTCCTAAATTCCTGTTAAAGCTGATGGGCACTTATGAGAGCAATTTAATTTCCTTCAAAAATAGAAGCCATATGAACCCTGTCCTATAAGCTCTTATTTGTTTCCATCACCTACAGAGAGAGTGTTGAGTAGCTCACATGTAGCCGTTCACAGGAGAAAAGACAGGGGGAGTGATTCTCATTCGTGGGGAACTGATCTAAGCAGGTTTTTGAGGATCAGTGCAAGGACACAAAGTGTTGCAAGACACATGGCCTACAAAAACCTGGTCTATCAGTGGAACTGTGATGGTGGAGTTTGATCGAGGCCTATAGAGGCTCGATGTGCACTAGTAAATCTATAAAATTTACACAGGCAAATTTTTTTGACTTCCACATACATGCTCAGCATCAAGCTCAGCTTTAACACACTAAGTAGGAGATCCCATCTTCCTCTAAGGTGGTACTGGCTAAGTTTGACTTTGGTCAACTAATTAGCCCTTCTGCCTTCAGTCACCATGACCAGGGGCTGTGTGAAGGTCTGGAGGCAAGAAGCACCACTTGGAGATCATTGTGCCAGCACTGATTTTCTGAAGTCATTCCTCCCACCAAGACATCTCAAACCCAGGAGGTAGAAAAATCTAACCATGTGTCTGACAATTTTGTCTGCCACGGTGGGCAGCTGCTCTGGCCAGACCCTGAGAGACAGCTGGCTTTCTGGCTACTTGCACATGAAGCGTGAAGACATAAGACCTATCAGTAGGGTCTACCTGAGCTTCCATGTGGAGGTGTTTTTCCCTGTCAATTTATTCAGTGCTTAGTTTTTCTGTAGTAGAAAGTGAAAGTAGTAGAAGTGACTTCTTTGTGGCACACAGTTCCTTGCATTTCTGGTGCAGGTGAGCCCTAAAAGTTCCTCAGCTGATCATTTTCAAGTGGTTAATCTAAAGTGAAATACAAGAAAGAGATATGGTCAAACTGCCTCTTCTTTTTCCTCCATCTTTCTAAAAGGGGTGATGAAAGAACTATATGAAGAAATTCATCTCAAAACAGAGTAAGCAAACCTAAAGGTTACCTTGGCTGAAGCAGTAACATATTCTCAGAACGGCAGTCCAAAAAACAGTTTATTAAAAAGTGGTGAGGTAAACCCCATTGTTCCACATTTTTGGCTCCAGGAGGCTGGAGCAACCCTCACCTGATATAATTTTAAAGTGCTTGGCAAGTGCACTAAATAAGAGGTTTCTGCACAAAATGAAAACTTATACAATCCCTTAAGAAAGCCAAACCTTAAACATGTGAAAGCTTATGAAAAATTAGATGATGTGAAAAACACTTTAAATCAAAGCAGCAGGTAAAGCTGGAAATAAAGTTATCTTCAGTTAAAATCTCTATATACTACATTGACGGTAATGCTTCATTTCCTGCAGACTGTAAGTAAATCAAAGCCTACTTTGGGTTTCCATATCTGTCTAAGATCTCATCTCCAAGAATGTATTATTTTGGCATTTCCCACATTGGAATTACCTCTGGTCTGAATTTGGGTAATAGAGTATGATAACATATTAGCAAGTAATAAGCATGAAATTTTTATCCATTTTAAAATGTATTACTGAGAAAGAAAACAAACATGTAAAAAATCCAACATTTCAAAAGTAATCAGCAAAAGAACCAAGAAAACAAGACTTAGGTCACAAGAGAAAAATGAAAGAAAAGTATAACTAATTGGTATCACTTTTGCCGAGAAAGAATGTAGGAAAAGCTGCATACCTATTCAGGAAAAGTAAAACAGATGTGTGAAGTGTCTGGCTGAACTGTTGTTTCAACTCTGTAATCTAAAATAGCTGACTTGATTTCATTTTAACAAGGGATTAGTTTAGCAGACAGTTTGGATTAGCAGCAGCATATATAAATAAATATGCTACTCTGAAAACTTAAATACTCAGCTTATAAGATGCAGGACAACAAGAATCAGGAAAATGCTAGTCCTGAACTTTTAGATTCTAGAGCCAAAACACATACCCATTCCACAGAGACAAGGAGCTAACAAAAGCCCTCACATTGCATAATGTAATACAAGAAATATTTGCTATTATGATTTCACTGAGGACCAGCTCAAGCCCTGCTCTATGCCCTAATTGCAGAGGATTAACAAATATTTTTACACTCCTGCTATATTAAGAAGAGGAAGGATAAGCTCATACTTTGCAACTCATATGAGAAGGAACCTGACACAAGTCAGAAATCATGAGTCAGGTAATCTGTAAAAAAAAATACATGTTTCTTAAGACATAGGAGAGAGGGGGAAAAAATTGTCTGCAGTTCGAGAAAACCCTTTCCTAATATGTTTCTCACACAGCAACAGAGATCTGAAATAACTGAATTGAGAAGGGGAGGTTTCTGGGCTGGTAACCAGAAAGGGGATGAGACTGGGAGAGAACCACTCTTTCTCCATTGTAGGCAGACAACTATCTATCAGCCAGAGAAATCTCAGACCCTGCACTAACTTTTAAGTAATAAACATTAGCAGACATTTGGGGGTTTATATAGAATTTTGTATAGTCCCTTCCAACACTGCCAAGCCGGATGTGCTTCTAATGTCACAGTGTTTTCCATAGCAGTTGTTTTGCTACCATCTCTTAGAAGTCAATACTAGTACGAGTTCTACATTTTTTTTAGGCTCCATAAGTCAGTAAAGGCTTAAGCTTGCTACCGATTCTGATCCACTTTGACCCTTGCCCTCAGGCTGAAGACCAGATATACAGAATCACAGAGACTATTCACCTGTAGGACATGGGATCAGCAACTACCTAAGTTGCTACAGGAGTTTCAATTTTAGTCTCTAAATTCCTGTGTGCTGTCTATAAGGACAGCCATGCTGGAACAGTCTTTTTTGGGAAAGAGTATATCAAGGTGGAAGGTAATGTGCTGTTCTCCACATCCATGATGAATAGGCTGAACACAACAGGCATCAATTACAGCAAGAAGTTTAAGCTGACATTAAAATCTGTTCTTATGTTAAAGATACAGAAAGATTGTGAAGATTTCATAAATGAAAGTCTGTAAAATTAATTAAGCATATATCTGTGAGAAATGGCTTAGGACAACAGAGCATGGGTTGCATCTGAGTTTCTTTGTTTTTCATGGAGTAACATTCATCTGATCAAATACTGATGAATGCATTGACTACTCACCATCAGGTGTACGGCAGACAGAGTCTGATGTATATTAAGTCCAGAGAATTTATAAGAAGAGTTTCAGTTTCAACCAAGAATCTTTAGCATGTAGTTACTTCTGTCTGGAAACATAGCTACAAAAGAGAATTCATGAGAGAAAGATCTTGCAGGTGCAGGAAACCAGACTACTGAATAAATCAGAGAAAGGCAGACACAGGAAATGCATCTCCTAGTGAGCTAACTTGCAGGTAGATGCAGAAGGTAGCCAAGAAGAAAATAGGCATGACAATCATAGAATCATTTTGCTAGGAAAAGACCTTCAAGAACTTTGAGTCTAACCTTTGACTAAGCACTACCTTGTCAACTCAGCTGTAGCACTAAGTGTCAAGTCCAGTAATTTCTTGATCACCTCCAGGGCTGGTGACTCCATGAATTCTCTGGGCAGCCCTGGCTTCAGCTGAACTGGTCTTCACCTGCCTGAACCTTTGTTTTAGCTTGTTTAGTTGGATCAGCAATTATCTGATAACCAGGAGGCTATTGCCCATTTTTTCCTTTTGTTTGCTATACCTGTGTTTAATCTCTGTCACATTTTGAGCTAATGTATTGAGTCTGTGTGGCCAGGTTTTGGTAGAAAGGAGCTATAGGGGTGGCTTCTGTGAGAAGCCGCTAGAAGATTCCCCATGTCTGATGCAGCCAATTCCAGCTGGCTCCAAGATGGACACACCATAGCTGGCTGAGGAAGAGCCCATCAGTGACAGTGATAGCACCTTGGAGATAACAGATTTAACAAGGGGGGGAAACTGCACAAAGGCAACTGCAGGCAGAGAGAGACATCGGAATCAGTGAAGAAAGAGGGGAAGGAGGTGCTTCTGGCACCAGGGTAGAGATTCCTACCCAGCCTGTGGTGAAGGCCTGGGTAATACAGGCTGTCCCCTGCAGTTTATGGAGGTCCATGGTGGAGCTAAGATACACATGAAGACCTTGGAAGGGACCCACGCTGGAGCAGTTTGCGAAGAACTGCATGCAGTCCATGGGAAGGTCCCACATTGGAGAAGTTTGTGAAGGACTGTCTCCCATGGGAGGGGCCCCACACTGGATTCGGGGAAGAGTATGAGGAGTCCTTCCCCTAAGGATGAAGGAGAGATAGAGACTGTGTAATAAACTGATCATAACTCTCATTCCCCATCAACCTGTGTTGCTTGATAGGAGGAGGCTGACAAATCAAGGAGCAAAGCTGAGCCCAAGATGAAAGGAGAGCAGAGGAGAAGGTGTTTTAAGATTTGGTTTTACTTCTTATTATCCTACTCTGATTTGATTGGTAATAAACTAATTTCCTCAAGTCAAGTCTGTTTTGTCCATGACAGTCACTAGTGTTATGATCTCTCCCTGTCCTCATCTTGATGCATGAGCCTTTTCTTATATTTTCTCCCATGTTTAGTTGAGGAGGGGAGTGATAGTGTGTCTTGGTGGGCATCGGGTGTTCATCCAAGGTTAACGCACTTGACCATAGGTAACCATTTTTATTTTTTTTTTAGATATACTGTCGGCTCTCTTGCACCTTGTGCCCCCCATATTGTGGTTTCAGATCTTAGCAGCATGATTTTTTAGCAATGTAGGAGACCCATTTCGCAACTGCACATGCGCGACCTGCCACCGCGGTGGCCAGGGCCGCAACCTTGGCCGTGGTGCCAGCCCAGGCAGCAGAACGGGCGGCGGTTGTGGCGGGANCAGGGCCACAACCTTGGCCATGGTGCCAGCGGCGGGGACGGCTGCAGCAGCCACAGCGGCCACAGGGGCAGTGGTGGCAGCGGCGCAGCTGCCATTCAACGCAGAAGTCAGGCTGCGCAGGTCCCAAATAAGACTGCGGGTGTGCGATATAGGAGACCCGACTGTAGTAACAAGTAGCTATTCTTTGTAGAATGAAATATCTATAAACTTAGAATACTGATGCAGTGTAGAAGAATACAGGCAGAAGATACAATAACAGAAAGGTCAAGAGATGATATTGGAGACTTTTGAGATATTAATTTGTCAGTGGTCAATTACTGATGATTAACCACAAATCTTAACAGTGACTGCTCAGACAATTACATGGCCAAGATCTTTATTCCCTCAGAGACACAGTGGAGAGGTGCTGATCAGGTCAACTAGCCCTCTTGCAGCTGCTCAGCAATCCCCCTACAGCACAGTCACCAGCAGAATAAGAGAAGCCCATATGCAATCCTGTATAAGAACCAGCATCCCTCAAACTCAGGTCTCTCAAGTGCCTTAAGCCAATGTGACTCAAAAGTATCATAAGCATGTTTTTTTCAGAGCTCCAAGGCCACTTATTTGTCATAACTGAGACTCTCTTTGGAAAAAGGTTGTGGTTTGATGTGAATATTTTTCAGAAGAACTGTCTCACTGGTAACTTGCCAGATGCCAGATAGTCTCTCCATGAGCAAGGTTGGGCTTTTGAATCTTTTCTTTGGGTAGTGACAAATCACTGCTTTCAGTTTTTAAATAAATCCTCTCCCCTAAAAAGAGTGTAAGGTCTACCTGTTTGCTAGAACAAAGAGAAGCAGAAGACTTCTCAGTCACTTGTTTGTTGGCTTTTTCCAGACATGAAATTCACCCGCCCCGAACACACCCAAGAGGAGCACATAACAGGACACAGCAGGGGATGAAAGTGAGCCTGGCAAAGGAGAGCTTGGGAAACCAAAACCTGAAGCAGTTCCTGTGTGCTTAAGACCTTTGTTTCAGTTAGAGCGGGAGGACTTTATCAGCAAATCCAGGCCAAGCTTCCCTTGTATCATTGGTCCACCCCAAAAATCTCACCAACCATGTCCTTACCCGAGCATGGTTGTTCTCACACTCCCATATCATGTGTGGTAGAAATCCCATCCTTCAGGAAACAGAAGGATATGCATGTCCACACACTGGGAATCCTCACAAGCAAAATCACACATATTTCACAGTATGGTAAGAGAGCTGAGGATCTGGTACTGTGACTCAGCCATCATCTTTTCTTCTGTGGCACAGCCTTAACTGGCACAACCTAAAAATGTCAAATAAAAATATAGAGCAGGGAGTGAGGGAACATTTGCATGTACAACCACCCTATCTCCAGCCTTGCCAGTACCTGGCAAAGCTGAAGGCAGAGGAAAAGCAAGTTTTCACTACTACAGTACATTTTGTCTGAGTAAAGACTGTGAGATCTGTTCTAACACTATTTCAATTAAAATGCAATATCAATTTGATTTGAACCACCTTTGATACCAAACTCAGCAACTTTATGTAGTAGGCTTGAGTGGAGATAAAAAATTAATGTCTTAAATAATTTAGGCATCAGAGATAGTCCCATGGCCATAATATAAACATATTGATGTTGGCAAGAAAACATTTATTATTAATTTTACGTAAGAGCTACAAAGTTCCAGGTGCATTTCCTATTTCACACCAAACTTTTTAGACATACAGAACTTAATGGTAATTAGAACTTATTTATTTGTATCAATTTACATTTATGTTGAGGAACACAAAAATTCTACAGAAGAAGTAGGATTTTCTGAGTTTTCTAGGTATATTTGGCCTAAATAAGCACTCTTAATAAGTTGTCAGTGCTGCTGCAGTAAATGAGTAGGTGTTTATAAAAATACAAAAGGTATTAACTAGCCATTTTTGGAATTGTCATGGCAATGCCCCAGATTTCATATAAAATTGTGAATAGGTACTAACATGTTATTTTCCTCTGTGTTTGTCTTCTTTACCCAGAAGGATGAACTGCATCTACAGGATATATGTATATGTGTGTATATATATTTATACTGTAAGTACACATCCACATGGGTCTGTGATATATATATATAAATATATATATGTATATTCAGGGTGCATGTAGGATAAACAAATAAAAGGATGGGAAAAACACCAAATCTGCAAGAAAGAATTTACATGTTTTTGTTGCTGTTAATAATCACCTGGCAAAGTGTTGTTCTTGCAGTGTCTTCATCTTTGAGAGGACTCTCATTTTCTGAATACTGCAATTTTAAATGAAGAAATCCCTTTGCCTACTCTCATTTCAATTCAAACACAGATATTACAGTAAGTCACTGTGTTTGCTCACTGCATGATTTGGGCCCAAATTTCCAAACAAAGGTTTTCATGCCAAAATTCTAGAGCCCTAAATTTGGAGAGTAAAACAGCATCATTATACTTTTTTTCTTATTCAACATTTTCGTGTTCTGAAATAACAGTCATAGAGGCAGAACAGACTGGCCAGTTCTGAGCCCTGGCTCTGGCAGCTGCCCGCCACTGATTGAAGCAGCTCAGAGGAGGGTGTAAGGCAGTTCTTAGGTGGCATCAGACTGCTGGGGCTGGCTCCAGTGAGAGGAGAGGGATGAGACTACAAGGAGCCACAGCTGGACCTCCTTGAATTCAAGTGCTGCCTGAACGGCGCTGCTTTGCCACCACAATCACTGAGTCTGCTGAGGCTCCAGCAGGGACCTGGAATGGAAGAGTGAGAGGCTTGACTAGAGCTCTCTCCTCAGTCCCCAAGCACAGCTGGCCCAGGAGAGCCGTTTGTCCATATTATGTGGCTTGTGTATAATAAAACGTAGCTCACACATTTTAGATCATCAGCTGCAGTATTAAAACAGGCCCCTTGCTGAGAAAATAAATACAAAAAAACGTAACTAAAGGAGATGGTACAATCACAGAGAACTGAGAGCAAAATCAGAATTATTCCTTCTTTTTCTTCCTTTCTTTTTTAATTACTGTAATTAAAGACTTCCTCAGCATCGACACAAAGAGAGTATTTAATGTGAACTTTAAAGAAAAAAAAAGATGTAAAGGTTTAATATACCTCCAGGAAAAAAAAAAAGTTAAAATATTTCCTTTAAAAAAAATTAAAGATCTACAAATGGCTGATGAAACTCTATAAAGCAGCTGGAACTTGTTAATAGTTACACTCTCCTCTGACTTGAGATGCAGGAATCTAACCATGATTTTACTACAGTTATCCTTTAAAACAACTGCTGGCTGATATCACAGTGGCCTAGTAGCCAACTTTCTGAAGACACTATGGCATCTAAAGGAAATCAATTCTCCTGACAGTCAGGCTTCAGAAAAACACTTTTTATGAAAGAAGAAAGAAAAGGAGAAGAGAGAAACAGAGAAAGAAGGGAAGGGAAGGGAAGGGAAGGGAAGGGAAGGGAAGGGAAGGGAAGGGAAAGGAAGGGATGAAAATATCCCCCAGTATGCTGGGATGTCCTGT
>WEKX01006780.1:27250-64719 GCA_013390025.1 Pitta sordida
AGAGAGAGAGAGAGAGAGAGAGAGAGAAAGAAAGAAAGAAAGAAAGAAAGAGAGAGAGAGAGAGAGAGAGAAAGAAAGAAAGAAAGAAAGAAAGAAAGAAAGAAAGAAAGAAAGAAAGAAAGAAAGAAAGAAAGAAAGAAAGAAAGAAAGAAAGCTTAATCAGTAGCAGTGACTCAATATTAAAATCAATAGTATTCTTTTGTCTCTACTCTGCACATATGATCCTTCTGAGAGACTAGAGTTAATCAATAGTAATACTAGTTATTTCTTCACTAACCATTGTTAACTTTGATACCATGTGAAAAAAACTAAATATGAGAGACCAGTTTTCTACAAAGATGGCCTCAATAAATCTTTGGGGTTAAAATAGCCAGAATTTTGCAGGGTGTTGATAAACATATCCTAAATGTCTCTCTTAATCACAACCCCAAATAGATACCCAGAATTAAAAATGCTGAGAGTCATGCTGCTAAGCAGTTAAATCGAAATCCATTATCAGATTTTGGTCACATCTAACTGGGAAGAACTGAATGTTGCGTTACACTAAGGGTTCCTCTAAATACTAACAGTACTAATTCAGAGATATGCAGAAATAAAGGTGTGGTGGTTTGACCCTGGCTGAATGCCAGAGACTAACCAACAGCCTCTCTCCCACTTTGTCCCCGCCCACACAAACAGGGGAGAAAGGAAAAGACAAAATAAAAAAAAAAAAAAAGAAAAAAAAAAANAAATCAGAGCTTGAAGTGAGAAGTAACATCTTAAAGGCAACCTTCTCCCTCCAGCACCTCCGTCTCTTACAACAGATACCACATTCCCCCTTCCTCCAGTATGCGGGGCGGGACAGGAGTAGGGGAAAACCAGGCAGTTGGTGCTTCTCTGCCGCTTCTCAGTGGAGGAGGCCATTCTCTGTTGTGAAGAGCCAGGCCAAAGTCAATCACTAAGTCTTCATAGAAGTATGGTGAAAGCTCCATTTATAATAAACAAACTATCCCTTTTATCCCCTCTCTACTTCCATATATGCGCCACACGAGGCTATCATGCGCCTAATCCTACTCTAACATTGGCTACTACACTAAATGCACACGCCTTGACTAACTCTTTGATTGGAGAATACTCTGGGAGCACCCAGTTGCAGTTTCCACATTCTTCATCCCACTTATCTCTGCTCATTTCATTCTTTAGCTAGATTCAAGGTCGAATCACCATGGTTACCTCGAAAAGTATTGTAGCAGAGTGAATACTTCTCTGTGCCTTCTCTCCTCTAAAAATTCTTCTACAATTCTCTCCGCATTCCATGGGGTCCCTCCCACTGTAGAAAGTCTTTCATGACCCTCTCAGCATGAGTCCGTTCCAGGGGCAGCAGGTCTTCCAAACACTGCTGCCCGTGGGTCACTGCACAGGGTGCAGTCCTTCAGCACTGGCTGCTCCAGCATGGGTCCCATCCTGAGGCACAGATCCTATCAAGAGAAGCTCTGCTCCAACATAGACTCATCTCTCCACGGGCCACACGTCTCTCCTGCTCCGATGTGGGCTCCAACAGGCTGCAGCCTCCCTCCAGCATCCACCTGCTCCAGCGTGGGCTCCTCCACAGCTACAGGTGGATCTCTGCATCCCTGTGATCTTTCCGTGGTCTGCAGGGGGACAGTCTGCTTCACCATGGTCCTTACTACGGGCTGCAGGGAGATGCCTGGAACATCTTCTCCCCCTCCTTCAGCCCTGGCCTTGGTGCCTGCATTTACTGTTACATCTTATCACTATTCTTCTCTGGCAGCCATGATTGTCTTCTTCCTCCTAACTTTTTTTGTTTCCCTCTTAAATTCGTTATCACAGAGGGGTCTCTATCACTCCTGATTGGCTTGGCCTTGCCCAGTGGTGGGTCCAGCCAGGAGCTGGCTGGCATTGGCTCTGCCAGGTATGAGGGAGGCTTCCAGCATCTCCTTGAAGAAAAGCCCCCATAGCCCCCTCACTACCAAAAACCCGACTACAGGAAAACCCAGTATTGAAGGCCAAGGTTTCCTGAAGGATTTTGCCCCAATACAACTGAAATGAAGGTCATACTGCGGATCCACCAATGACCTGTCTAATCTTATCATACAACTCCACACTTTCTTCCTTGCAGAGGGAGAAAATAGCACATGCTGTTCCAAGGATGCCAATGCAACGAGTTGGCTTAAGATAGGGTCCTACTCGTTTTCTTCCTATGGTACTATGCATTTAGCAGGGCTTCTATAAGCTGGAGGAGACTACCAGCCCCATGACATCACCTGGCTTCTGGATTAGAGTTTATTCACCTTAAAGTGGAGGTGGTGTGAGCACAAAACTGTTTGCAGCTGCCAGTACACCAGCCCCTGTGGTGATGTCAGCGCAAGTAGTCTTGAAGTCATTGTGCTTAGACTGAAGAGTCCTTGTTAAGAAAATGGGGTGTCCATTAGTAAGTCTTTACTAAAGTAAATTCAGGAGTGGTACTTTGTTTTCAAAAACCTCGATAACATGAAAATTTGGGGGAGCAGCAATGTACAATGCCTGGGCCATTACCTAGTTGCTGGACATGAGCTCTGATTCTCATCATTCACCTTCAAATACCACAGGATCAACATGTTGTGCTAGCAAAGACAATAGAATAGCCAAGTTCTTTTGTACAGTTAAGTGTGGTAGGGAAATGCATTTTATGTCCTCATGCCTCTGCTCCTTTATTAAAGGGATCTGATAGTAGGAGAAGTTGTAGCTTTAAGCATTTCTCCTCCCACATTTTGTTCTGTCTTGCTTTGAGTTTTCACCAAGCTCAGCAAGTATTAAAAGCTAAGTATAGCTATAATAATACAGCCCTTGGGAAAGATGGCACTTCCATGGATACAGGTGTTGAAATACTCACCCTGAGATCTCTGTCTCATTAGCTTTGCTCACAAGCCTCCTTAGTACTGGAAAGGTTATTACAACACTGTGCCTATGTGAAAGAAGTCAGGCTCTGACCTGGACATAGATCAGCCTCTCAGAATCACTGCCACATTTGGCACAACCCAGCTGTCAGTCTTTGCAAAAAGGCCAAGAACTGGAAAGATATGAAGACCAGCAATGCTGGACCCTGCAAAAGGTCATTCAAGGCCAAATCAGGGTGGTAATATGGGGAAATGCATTCTGCTGGAGCTCATCCCATACCCATTCTGCAAGGAAAACTACAGTCTTTAGGGCTGTCACTTTCCTTCACAACCACTAAATTCAGACAAACATTTTTTAAAAAAACAATCTCAGAAAAAGTTAAACTAACAAACTCTAAATAGGGAAAGGTGTTAAATTATGTGTGGCCTCATTCTTGTGCTCTCTCTGACAAACAAAATGTGGCCAAAAGAGAATTACAAGCTATGAAGCTGTTAAACTTTCCTTGGACTCTTTATTTCAGATTTCTTATGAAGGAGTTGTTAGACTGGATGTGTCGGCATGCTCTATGATATAAACCATGAGGAGAAGGGAAAAGAGAGATTCTCTTCTCTCTACATGCACGCACACACACAAACACATGTATACACACACATTGCCATTGAAATGAATGAGCCCATTCATAGTAAACACACATTCTGTTGGTTTATTAGGCTTGGAACCCAGTCACACCATCTCAACCTGCCAGAGTTAAGTTGTACAGAGAAAAATGTCTCACCTGCAGTACCTGTCAGGTTATCCATATTAAATCAAGTCTTACAATTTCTACTGTCAATGGAACCAAACCAAAGGCCTTTTGCAGCCCTGAAAATGGGTAGGAAGATCTGAGCAGAAAGTCTGAGGTACTGCAGTTGCTGGGACTCACCACCTCTTTAGAAGGCAAGCAGTGTTTCCCACAGGAATGACTGCCAGTGGGAGGAGGGACATTCCTTGAGGTTCCCTTTCAGATACTTCTCAGAATCCCTCTCTCTGGGTGGGTTGGCATCTCCTCTGTCAGTGAGAGCAAATGGCCTATCTCCCACAGGGTCTTAGCCAATCAATCATAGGTGGAGGGCAAGTTGCCTCTAAACTGACTTCTGGCCCTCAGTAGCTCTTCTCGCTGTGGTCTTCACTGTTACTCGGCACTGGAGGTGCTGGGAATAATCCTCTGTCTGCATCCAGCTGTCTGTGTGCTGCAACAAGAGCCTCACAGTGCCCTGCCAAGCTGCTCAGCCTTTGAAGGCAGAGCTCCAAATACCACAGGTTCCATTCCAAGGCAAAATGTAACGACAGCTATAATTAAAACCGTTATTAATGCAAACACATGAAGTCACAATAATACCTAAACTGTCCAACAGAGTCCAAAGTGGTGCCTCACTTCCTCTGAAAGATCAGACCCTTTCCAGCCAGAAGACAGGACAGTAACTTCTCTTGGCTAATATGTAACCTGGAGACCTATTGTCTAAACACATTGCATTTGTTTCTTGTCTCATACACTGTTTTTCACCCATCTTCTGGACAGACACTCACGGGGACTAGCACATAACTGGTGTTGTTGGTAGATGCTGGCTGGATACCAGGTGCCCACGAAAGATGCTGTATCACTCCCCTCCTGGGCTGCACAGGGGAGAGAAAATATAAGAGGCTCATGAATCGAGATGTCGTGGTTTGACCCTGGCTGGATGCCAGAGATTCACCCACAACCTCTCCCAGAGGAAAAAANCCTCTATTCCATAGGTTTGCAGGCAGACAGTCTGCTTCACTATGGTCCATTCTACAAGCAGCAGCGAGATGCCGGGAACCCTGCCTACACCTCCTCTGGCTGGCCTGGCCATGGTGCCTTCATGGTGCCTTCATGGTGCCTTCATGGCTGCTCAGCCTCTCACCGCTCCTTTCCGGCCATCTTCTTTTCTGTTTCTACTTTATTTTTCCTTTCTTAAGTATGTTATCACAGAGGCGCCTCTATCTGCTTCTGACCTTGGCCGGCAGCAGAAGCCCAGGCAGCAGCTGGCTGGTGTTAGCTCCACTAGTTTGCCCCGCCCTGCTGCCAGGGAAAAAAAAAACACTCAAACCAGGACACGAGATAAGGACAGAGAGAGACAACTCATCAGGTACCATCACAGGCAAAACAGGTTCAACTTGAGGAAATTAGTATAATTTATTTTTAATCAAATCAGAGTATAATAATGAGAAAATAAAAACTAAATCTTAAAACACCTTCCCCCTAATCCTCCCTTCTTCCTGGGCTCAAGTTCACCCACAATTTTCTCTACCTCCTTCCCTACAGCAGTGCAAGGGGATGAGGGGTAGGGGCTATGGCAAGCACATCATACACTGTCCCTGCCACTCCACTTTCCTCAGGGGCAGGATTCCCCACACTCTTCCTCCTCTCCAGCATGGAGACCCTCCCACAGGAGACAGTACTCCATAAACTTTTCCAATGTGAGTCCTTCCTAGAGGATTCATTTCTTCATGAACTGCTATAGCGTAGATTCCTCCCACAGGGTGCAGTCCATCAGAAACAGACTGCTCCCGCATGAGTCCCCTCTGGGGTCACAAGTCCTGCCAACAAACCAGCTCCATCATGGGCTCCTCTCTCCATGGATCCATAGTTCACACCAGGAGTCTTCTCCAGCATGGATTTACCATGGCATCACAGCTTCCTTCAAGCATCCACCTGCCCCAGAGCGGGACCCTCTATGAGCCGCAGGTGGATATCTGTTCTACCGCGGACCTCTATTGGCTGCAGGGAGACAGTCTACATCCCTAAGGTCTTCACCATAGATCGCAGGTGAATCTCTGCTCTGGCTCCTGGAGCACCTCTTCCTCCTCCTCCTCCTGCTTCACTGACCCTGGTGTCTGCAGAGTTGTTCTCACAGATTCTCACTCCCCTCTCTGGCTGCAGAAGCCCTTGTGCAGTTTTTCTCCCTTGTTAAATCTGTTATCTCAGAGGTGCTACCACTGTCACTGATGGGCTCTTCCTCAGCCAGCTATGGTGTGTCCATCTTGGAGCCAGCTGGCGTTGGCTCCATCAGACATGGGGGAAGCTTCTAGCGGCTTCTCACAGAAGCCACCCCTATAAACTTCCTGGCTGCCAAAACCCTGCCATTCAAACCCAATACAGATGATCAAGCCAACATTGCACTGCAAGTTGCTTACATTCATGTACAACTAATTCTGGCCTGTTGCTGTCAAATTAGGAGTATTAAGAAAGAAAAGACCTTGATGTCCATCATCAGCTCCTTTACCTGTATATCCCAACAAAATTATCTGAGAGGAGTCAGAATAATAGTAAGTATATAGCTCATAGTCTTCTGTTTTGGACTGGTTTTCCCTTAATCTCCGTAAATGTCTATGTGTATTTTGCTCCAGCCAGTTTTTTCTCTGCACCATCAATAAAATACACATTGATCTTTATTTCTGGCATATGCAGCAGAATTCAAGAGTTTCTTCATTTAAGGTCAAATTAACTCTTCTCTTTCTGCCAGAATTTTGTCACCTCAAAGAACCCCTATCAGACTGTGACTTTTTTTCACATACTTTTTCATAAGAATTTAGGAATCATAATTCCTAAAACAGAATTTTATGCAGTGGTAGTAGTTTCCCTTACACTGATAAGAGTAATGAGGAATATGCTAGTTCTGCCACTATCATATTAACCCTGATTACTTCGTGTAAAATCTCATCCTAAGTAGTCACTCTGAAACTCATGGTCCTTACCTCTCCTCTGAACAAAGTTTATTTTTCTTAGCATATCAGGCTAATGTTGAACAAATGTCAAAATGTCACTTATATCAAAAACTTTAAAGAGTAAGTCTGCATCTTCAAATCTTCCCCAGGTTAAGATTCAATTTACAAATCATCCTTTTGTAGTTGGGAAAAAAAAGTAAGCTGTGAATTCTCTGGCGTGTTCACAAGGTCATTTTCAGTAATACCTATAAGTGGCTCACAGTTGATTTCAGCTAATAAAATAGTAATAGGTAAAGCCTCCCACAGCTAAGACATGAAGTCTTTTACAACCATGCCAAAGCGTCCTTTTCTATCTGAGCTTATTAACTCTCATTTCCTGTTAGCATCTACTTTTCATAAACCACAGTCCCTAGCTGTGACCACTCTCCTGCAAGAAGATTGCACTGAAATCCCAAAATCCTTCTTTGAAACACCTGTGAACAATATAGTTTTGTGCATGACATCCTCTCAACTTAATTCCTTTTACTTTTGGACATTTTATTAAGGTCAGGCAATGTCATTGTGTAGGAGCATTCTCTATTTATTTATTCAGGCAACACTATAAGGTACAATTGTCCTAATGTAATCCATCATTCCCAGAAATCTACTATTTCTTTGTCAACTGCAGTGTTTTCACTGTTAGCTATATGTCTTGCCAAATAACCTTCTTTCTCAGGTGTGTTATTTATATTACAGAAAATTTACATTTTGCTGGCTTCACACTAACCCAGCAAGTCTGGTTCTGTTCCAGAATGCTCAGAGATTCCAGTTATTCTCTTCTGACATTTCAGTTTCTTTTAGCACTTTTCCCATATTAACATATCATCTTTGGTGCCCCAATTTCTTCTGTACTATCATGACTTTTTTTTGTCATATAAATGCAGTTCTGTACACAACCTAAATGGAAGTCTGAAGAAACAGAGTTTTCTCAATAGACATGGAAAACACACAAAACATGTGATGTGTTTTTAGTTTTCCTGGAGCCCTGTGATACATCCAGCATATTAAAAAATTCTGGTACTAGACAATATGTCTGAAAATTTTCCCCTAACAACTACTGTAACTTTTTTTCCTTTTTTTTTCCATACTTACTCAATTCTTCTGGTCTATTCAGACAGAAAACATTCTGTCCCTATTTTCTTCCCTAGGGATGAGCAAAGAATGTACCCACAACTCATTCTCCTATGTGTTTTGTGATTCTTGGGGTAATAAACTCACACAGATCTTCTTTTTTTGCCTCTTCCTTCAGAGGAATGGAATTTGAATAGGAAGAAGGACTGGAGGGAGGACTGACTCTGCCTCTCACCTCTGATATGTGTTCTGCTCACAGACAGCTTGTTCCCTAGCTGTCCTCTGATGCTTCCTCAGGTATACTGTCCTCCTGTCCTCTCTCACTGGCACATCGTCCTGATGGGAACAAAGGCTCAATACATTATTTATTCCCTAATGAATGCTCTTCTCCATAAAGTTAATACAGACTGTATTTATCCACTTTACATACCCTCATGTTAACTTTAGTTGCTATTAGCTTACCTCTGTAAACCTCCCCTGACTCCATTATCTTCTTCTTGTCAGGAGGATTAACATTATTTCAATCAACACACCATCATGTGCACCAGTATCCAATTTAAAATGAATAAATGTCTTACTTGCTTTCAGGGTGATAGTCCATTCATCTTCTGATGAATTGGTTTTATGAAGAATCCCCCAGAGCAAATAGTGCTGTCATTGATCTCCTGTATGCTGCCTCTTACAAAGTATTTCAGTGATGTAATCTAGTGCATACCTCCTTCCAGTTTATGGCTTGTGCTATTTTTTATGCCATCTGCATGTCCAGATGCTGCTCTTATAGGACTCCAATTATAACTTCATCAAGCATCTTTCCTTGCACTGTTTTGGATTCTCAGTTATGTCTTTCCCTTCATTCTGAACTGTGCACCTGGTTGTTTGACTAACTCCAGCTCCTTTGTTAAGAGTTATTTTGTGACGTTCCAATGATTTGTTCCTGATCCGAGTCACAATCTCTTCTGTAATCAGGTCTTTTTTCTTCAATCACAGAGACTTTCATTGCTATGGATATCACCTTCTTTTTTAACACATTCTTCTCCAAAATAAAAAAAAAAAAAAACATAATTATCAAAGAAAAAAAAAAAGAAATCCTTCTATTTCATTATTTCAGAGCAAAATACTCCTAGACTTTCACAATTAATCCTGACTTCCTAAGTAACTGGAAACCAAAGAAACCTGTCAGGACTTCAGTACAACCTATTATTATACAGAGGTATTATCTTTTAAATGTCTTCCCTCTTGTAAGCAGATAAAGAATATGAGGTCATTCACATCTTCTACTGTTATCTCCCACTCGTCCAAAGTTTTCTCTGCAGTGAAATTCTTCATCGCTTCATTACTTCATTTGAGATGCTTTCCTCTTTCTTTCCTTTTTATTTCCAGCACCATCATTACCTCCTGGTGATTAATTTGTGTATTAGAGACTGACCCGGTATCTTGTCCATTTCCCATTGCTGAGGATAGCTGCATCAGTTCCAAGGTCCTCTACTAGATTGATCATCTGGGACCCGAAGCCTTTACATGCCCTGTGGCTTGCCAGTGCAGTGGTTCACAAGTGCCACACTGACAAGGCTGACACCTTGAAGGAGTTTCTGAGACACAGGGGTTGCTTTGCTGCCTCAGGGGATTATAGAGCCCGAAGCCATATTAACTGTTGAACAGATTTCTCTCTGAGATACTAAGGTTTCTTATAGTAACTAGATTTGTCTTCTGTCCAAACCTCACAGAATAGGTTTCCCAAATGGGGAAGCAATCCTCTTTCTTGAAGGTTCGTTTTCCTATACTGAAAGACATCTCTCTTCCTCTTTCTGAACCCTTAGAAGAACTAGGACTAGGTAATTCCTCTTGTCATTTCCTAGCTGTGCAAGCCACATTGCATAAGTTCAGTAAATCTAACAGTTTTTGGAGGGAATGGATCCGTTATGCGTACAGTGTGCAGATGGTCTGCACACATTCAGTAAACTTGCTGCTCTGAAGATGCACAGGACTTAGAACGCCTGGTCCATGATCAGTGGTAGAGTAATAAATAAGCAAGAGAAATAAACTCACACCTCTGGTATAAAAAAGAAGCGGGCAAATACCACAACAGATATGTCAAAGTGGGAAAATATAATTTCCCTCTGCTTGTCCTTGACTACATCTTTGTAGACTCTATGGAAATCCCAGCCTTGCTTCTCCTAAGACTATCTCACCCTTGTTCAGTATAACAGATCTCTGAGCACGATGAGCAAGGCTCAAACTACACTCGAGGCCCAAACAGGTAGTCAGACATCCGAAAATTCATTATAAATAAAAGCAGTTTCCAAATTCCATATCGTTAGAATTGCCAAAAGACAGAAAGACATCATCTGGACAAAACAGTTTTAAGCAGAACCAGGAGAAAGTAGGAAAAAAAAAAAAGATAATTACTCAGTTACCTGTCATCTTGCTTTTTATTTCTGAAAGGGTTTGAATGTATTGTACACCTCAGTGATATGACAGACAAAAATTAAAGATCCATATGAATATCATACGTAAGCATGTCTGCAAATCTGTAGAAGGTCTGAGACTGCTGCAAGAACTGACACAGTGAGTACTGTTGCAAATTGTCTTTTTGTCTCCTGGCCACATAAACGAAGCTGTGTCTATATAATAACTGAAAAAGATGCATCCTCAGCCCACAAGCTCCTACCAAGAGATAGGATGTACTATCAGATTTTGTTAAGGTACTTAGCAAGCCAATGCTAAATTTGAAGTTGGACCACAATAACAACCCTCTGTAGGAAGTCCCAACAAACTCATACCATTATATTCATGTTTTCTAAATTCTCATGACAGATTTTTGTTTTGACTAAAATCTTTACAATGAAATGGCAACATCCTATAGGACAGTGCAAGAATTTATAGAATCTTATGTGTTCACAATTCATATGCTTTTTTAATAGCTGCTACTACAGTTTTGGTCTCCCCACTGTGTAAATTCAGTAGGATTTACACATAAGAGCTAGTCTATCATCTGATTATGAAATATTCAGTTCTTTCAGGGCAATAAACTCTCTGACTTAGTAAAATTTTCTTTCTCTAAATTCCATGTTCTCATAGTCCCTGCAGAGCTAGAGATTCCAAGAGAAGGGCTGGTATTACAGACTAGTGTGAGGCCAACCTTCACTCAGATTCAGGGCTCTGGAAGCACATTTCTTAATCCAAAACAAGAGGTCAGATTAAATTTTTTGTCCCAACTCTAAGCAAATCCATCACTTTAAACCCTCACAACTTATAAATATTAATGTTTTTCCCTTTTTATTTTGGCAAGATTATTCTGAGTGAGAAAGCTTATTGTTTCACGTTGGAACTGCATAGGTCATTGTGTCCTTAACAAAACCACAAGAGTGGTTTTACTGAGATCATTCAAGGTACGTTGTTGTTATTCCAGCTGAAGATATAGCCACATATTTAGCATCATTTCAAGTCATAAAAACTTTGTCACTTTTTTTTTCTCTTAACTTAAAGAGGTTTATTGGCTGATCATATATGCACAATTGCAAAAAACCACAAAATCACAGAATATGCTGCATTGAGAGGGACCCACAAGGATCACCAAGTGACTGAATTAATCTTTCAAATGTCAGTATTCTTTGCAAAATGTATTTGCCATTAAAGTGAAATGGCACATGGTCATTTTTGCTGCCAGTGGACCATTTTAGAGAAAATGTGATTGAGTAAAAAGAGGATTACTACAGGGATGTTTTCATAAGCAGTTTAAAGACCAGGATAGTTTGTGTTCCTTTCTTGATTATCAAAACAGCTTCTGAAAATTATGGAGTTAAAGGCTAGAAATAGGAAGTTTAAAAAGGAGTTTTGAGCTTTGTCAATTGCTTTCACTCACTCAAAGTTTGTCTTTAAAAGAATTTTTGAAAAAGTAGACATTGAGCTACATGGTATGAACAGCTCTGTATATATTCTGATGGGGTAAAGGAAGTAAGGTCCTAACAATCCTTCTATTACCATTCTTATTTCTAGCTTCAGAGGAGAATGAGAGTTCAGCAGTTTTAGGGGGAAAAAAAAGAAAAAAAGAGACACTGAATCATCCAATCCTTCTGTTTCCATAACACAATGTCCTCAACAAGACAGTTTTGGGTTCCAGCCTTCTCAAAATACATAGAAGTTGCAAATTATTCATGACTGTCAAAGCTAGTATGTAGTCATAATACATGGACAACACAGACTATCTGAAAGTCCTGTGACCAAACTCATATACACAGACAACTGGTTGTGTAGCACAAGCCTTAGCTGACTGAACAACACCCCTCACAGGAGCCAGAATTCATGGGGCTGCTTTTGATCAATACCAAACGTTTTCTCTACTCTTGCTGGTGTTCTTACAGAAAACAAGATACTGTGTCTCCCTATAGCTTTCATTCAAGAAGGGATTTAAAGGATTGAGGGTTCCTAAGAAATTTCTAATTAAATACAATAGATTTGGAGGTCTATGACACTGCAGCTTCATTTGGCCATCCATCAACATTTCATAATCCTAAACACATTACCTTGACCAGCAATGTGAAATGTGAATGAACTAGAACACTGACAAGGTTGAGCCCCAAGAGGCAGGGTAAAGAGATAGAGAAGAGAAGGATTGGTGGGAAAAAAACTTGCTGAAAAGAGATCTGAAAGAAGAAATAGAATTATCCTTTATAATGTTGGCAAATAAGATAAATGGACATCAGCATTGCAGGTTATACTGGTTTTGAGGTTTGGAAAGCAGAATTTCCACCAGGAGGGAAAAGCTGTATCTCTTGCTCTCAGATCTGAGATATGTTAAAATCCAAAATACATGACATAATAAGGAAAGTTAAATGACCTTCCAGTACTGAAACTGTTGGAAAAACTAGTCTTATGTCTCTGTTTTACCATTAAGGTAATTTTTCTGAACATCATGATAAGAAGTGATAGGTCCAGGAAGGGAGTCAGCCCTAACGAGGCTAAGGCCATAGGCCATGCCATGTGTAAGAGTGAGAGAGAATCATATGGCAGACTTGAGGACAACAGGTTGCTTCTATTGACTAAATTGTCTCTTCTTCGGTCACGTCACACTCACATCCCAATCAGTAGAGGTCTATATTCCAGACCTAAAGCAGAATGCAAGACAACAAGTTTTGTTGGTAAATATGTGGATGGTCTGCAATGGCAATCTGACCTGGAAAAAGAAATTTCAGTAGCTGACAGTCAAAAATTCTACTTCGATCCACACGTGCTTCAGAAAATTCCAGTTGAGTCCTCAGTTTATTAAAAGGATACCCAGCTCAATAGTCTTGGTAGACAATTAGTTCACTTTGCCCACTCCCAATCACTTACTTTCCTGGACTACTCTGAAGCATATGTTTTCCCTGAGTCATATATGGTCTTCAGCAGAGCCTTGGCCAACCCAACAATTCCAGGAAACATCAGCCTACTCCACTTGTGTAGTAAAGCCAATATTAACAAGCAATGACAATTCCAGTGTCCCTGCAAAGTGGATCCCATTACAACAGGAGACAGGATGCAGCCTGAGGTCTCTTCTGCCACTAGGAGAAGTTACTTGGCTCATTCGACCAGTAGAGTAAAGCTATATTATTTTATGACATATGGAAAAAACTAAAGGCAGGAAAAGTATGATTTAATGACAAGTGATTTCTAGAGTGCCTGCTACGGATGGACTCAGCTGCATCACATAAATTTTAAGGAAAGGGTCCAGATTTTTGTGACTTATTTGGTTTCAGGTCTTTTTCTCCGAATGCTGGATTTCTGCGTGCAGGTTTATGCTGCTTTAAAATTCCAAAATTATGCTTTAATGCATTTGTTTATTTCTTTCTACAGCCAATATTGTGTTCTGTCCACAGGGAGTATGACAGATTCTACATTACTGGCCCCATCAGCATGAGAAGGTGAGATTTTCACCCTCAGAGGGTTACCTCTACTACAGCAGGCACCCGGGTTTCACAGGTCCATGGGTCCAGATTGGTGCTGCGAAGGCCACAATTCACAAAGATAGTGAACTCATGAATATGCAATTAATTAAATGCAATTAACTTTTTGCCCCACCCCCCTCAGGGACAGGATGATGCCACGGCTGGGCTGTGCTGCTCATGGCCCCCTTCCTGGCGCTCACCGCCGCAGGATGGGATGGGATGGGACAGGACTGGGACAGGACACTGCAACTATTAAACGGACACTTTTCTCTTTTTTTTTTTCCCTTTTTTCTTTTTCCCTTTTTTTTTTCTTTCCCCAACCTTGGCATAAGCAAGGCATCAACTTCCCCAAGTCATCCCAGAGCTTCTCTACCCTGCACACTCACAGTCCCCAGTCCCCTTCCACAGCCCACAGCTGCCAATGCCTGGCCCTGGCCACTCAGAGGACGATAAAGGTGAAAAGTTGCATTCCAGGCACAGTCTTCCCTCTGGGCTCCTGACTAGGAACAACAAGAACTTCAGCTGCCTTCTGTGGCGCGGCACCTCCCACCCCATGCTACCCCCTCCCCACACAGTATCGGGGCTGCTGCCCTTTCCATCCCGCACCAAGAGGAGCTGTGGTCCCTTGGCAGCCGCCACCGCTTGGGAGAGGGAGGCGTTGCTCCCATCTTTAATTCTCCACAATAGTCCAAGCACACTGGGTGTCCAAGGGACACACTCACATAAAACTGTACCATGCTGATGGTAAACAGGCAGCGGGTGGATTTTTTTATTTTCTTTTTGTTTTAAGGTTTTTCAGCTGGTGAACCTGGCTCCCTCTTCTGGGCCAGCATCAGACACCAGGGACAGGGCAGCACTGCCAGTGCCAGGGGGCCTCCATGGTCTCAGCCCCCGGGGTGGCATGGAGGGAGCACAGCCGTTGCCTCGTGGGTGTGGGATGCGGGAATGACAGGGCTGTCTTTCCCTCCGCTGCCCCTGGCAACAAAGGGCACCACAGGGGGATCTGCAGGGGCTGCAGAGATGGGGGGAAGGTGCCTTACACTCCCGCTGTCACGCACAGGTGCACACAACGTTGGCCCCTTCCTGCAGCATGGCAGAGAACAGTGCTAGCCTCACAAACACACATGTTTACATTAAACGCATCTCAGACAGAATCAGGACAGGACGGGCTGCACAGCACACGGCTCCTGGCTCCCTCCCCTCACCACCTCTGGTGGCTCCCAGGTGGGGCTTATTTACATATTTGTGGGTTCATTTACATATTCATGAGCTGTCAGCTTTTGCGGTGTTCTGTGTGCATGGAGAATGAACAGCAAAGTATTGAATACACAGAGAGGTGAACCACGGATAAGCCAGTGTCTTCTGTAGTGTGTAAGAAATCAAACCATATTTTACCTACATATATGCTGATCTGTTGATCTTGAGGTATTATTTCCAATAGTTTGCATAAGGCTTTCAAACATAGCTTTTCATCATAGGAGGCTGATGTAAAGAGGATGACAATCAGCCAGTATTTTATCAGTGCCCTAACATCACACCCATCCAGTAGTGCAACATTGGAGGTTTCTGTAGCTGTGTCACCTACCATACTCACAGTGGGCATACCATAAGCATTATCTCTGATAACTACATATTCTAAGAACCCTAGAAATTGCTTTATAGCTCTTACACATTTCCACATTGCGTGGCAGCATGCTCAGTGGCCTGAAGCAGCTTGAGCATTTCATTGAGCTCTCTCAGGATCCTATTTTGAAGAGTTTCTTCTTCCTGGGGGCCAAGTGTTTGGCTAGCTACAGTCCCCAGGAGAGAAACCCAACAATGGACAAAAGTAAAAGAATAAAGGCACTCTTTCTCCTTTGGAGATACGATCCCAGTTTATTCTGGAATTACCTTCCTTGAAGCCGAAAGTGAAAGAGGGTTCAAACACGTGTGCTCTCCTAGTTTCATTCCCGGGAAAAAGGGGGCGGGCAGTGGGAAGGTAACTACAACCAATGGGAAGCTTAGGGGGTGGGATGTAGGGAGGGGTTTGCTAGAAGGTACCACACGGCAGACAGGGAAGTACAGAATGTACCATGTGTGACAAGCCACCCAAAGCAGTAGAAAGTATGAATGCACTAGGACACTATTTTATCTCTCTCCCAGTTTCCTCTCCTGTAATATGTGTTATATTTCCTACTGAAGGATATGTTTGTGATTATTTTGAAATGTTTGAGAAGCATTTTGAACTTGAAAGGTTTGAAGTAGCAGTTTTTGGCTCAAGTTTGTCTTTAGCAAAAGAGAGAGTGTGGAGAATGTATGTGGTAGCTCCAAGCAGCAAATAAGCATCACTACAGCATTTGTGAAGAGGGTAATATAGTGAGAAAACAGATGCCTGAACATAGATTCAAGTAACAGCTGAAAATACATTTTCATGACATTTAGAATGTCTTTAGTAATTTGAATGCAAATATCCATCCTTTTTAAATGAAAATTTCTTCAAAAACACAGACTGACATAAACACCCAAACAAGAACTAATTATAATCTATATCCACAACAAAAGCTTTTTGTACTGTCTAAATTTTGGTAACGTTGGTAAACATCAATTACAAAATCAGAAGGAATTCACTGAATTTATTTGACTAATCCTGTATTATATGACATAGTCAACATGGTCAAATTCCAGGAATTTGTGATGGCACAATGACTCTGGAGTGAGGATTTTCTTGAAGATTCAGATGCTTAACCTTAGTGGTTAATAGTGTAGATGGTTATAAAAGAATGAGGTATCAATCTTCTCACTAGGCAAAACTGTGACAAAATCAGCTGCCATTTCATAGGATACTCTAGTGTATCCTATGAGATGCCAGCTGTCTTTCCAAAAGTTCCTTCATATAGATTGCATCAAAACTCACTTGAAGGTCTCAGGTACTGTACATCTCCCTTTGTAAGTGAGTCATTCCCCAAGTATCTGGAACAGACTCCATTGACTGAATTAACTAGCATAGAGACACACATTGTCCATACCTATATGGAGGCCAGGCTGTACCCCATCCCAGGCTGTAACCAGACCTTGAGGCTGAAGTATGTCATTACATAAACCAGCTTTCTCAAACTATGATTATTTTACCTTTGTTAAACAACTAAAAAAAGCACTGCTCCTGGAAGCTACAATCCATCCCATTTGTTTTAAACCTGTTTTAACCAGTTGCTCGGAAGAATCCTTTTAACGTTCTTAGAGGAACTGTATGAGGCTGGTAGAGTACAGGGGACCCAGTAGGCAGTGCTTGGAGCTGCTCTTCAGTGTCTTCCTATGAAAGAAATGGCTCTCCTCCAGAGGAAAAGGAGGTTCTGTTATTCCTGCCAATTTCAATGAGAGAGTCCATTCAGTATCACAGCAAAGGGGAAACATTGCTTCCAGACATTCTTCCTGCTGACAAGCAAGAAAAGGAACCTCCTTCCTTTGAAACTTTCAAAAGGGAGGTGGAACATCATATAGGTGGAGTTAAAAACCAGAAAGAAAGCTTTTTGTGATATGACACTATCTCCTAACTGCTGACAGATATGTGTTAGTGCAATGCAGAAGAGAGCTAATTTTGCATCCTTTTGGACAATGTTTATAAATTTGTCTTGTAATAAAGACCTGGTTTAGGCAAGGTAGGTCAACTTTAGAGTTCTGAGCATCAGGCACCTAACAGTAGTTAGGTGATGCCATGCTAACAGAGGTGTTGCCATGCTAACACTGTGTCACTGGCACCAGGACAGCATGAAAAAGTGGTGGAAACCTGTCCCTTGAACCACAGCTATTCACCAGCCCCATCCAGCAGTGGATCGTGACAACCACCTCCTGCTATACTGCAGCAAGAAACCGTATTTTGGACTAAGAATGTTCTTGTCAGATGGCCAGGGATACCTGAAAGTAACCATATCTGAGATGAGCAGAACTTCACCACCAGCACAAAAGGAGAAGGAATTGTGGGATCAGCTGTAGTGGGAAAATCAGTGGGAAGTATTGATGATTTCTAACCACGCTTGTTCTCACTGCAGCTCAGTGGTCATATTGTTCAGGCCAGCAGGAAAACCTAGAGGAAAACAGGTGGAAAGACAGACTGTGGTGACTTGCTGTGGAAGGTGATGATTTTTGCCCCTCAGATAACTTTTTCTAGATATGCAATCACCACGGAGCAAGAAGGCACTGAAGTACTACTCTATCCAAAATGAAACCATGATTCTTATGTCCAGTGTAATCCACTCTTTCCTCTAAGAGTCACAAATGCTGTATTTTGCAGATGGCCTTCAGAGAATGTCAAAGGATATGAAAATATATGTGCAGCCAAAGAACTCCTGACCGAGCACTTGTCTTAGGAGATTCTAGAATGAGAGCTACTCAAGGCAATGTTATTGACATTTATAAGAAAAAAAATTGTTAAATTTGCCTGAGATGTTATGATATGATTAATTACAATAAAAAAGAAAGATCACCCTTTGTTTCTACTTCCTCTATGTGGGGGGAGCGGTTGTCAGCAAAATCACTAGACCCAGGATATCTCTCAGCCTATCGCACACTTTAGTAGGACGTCAGAAATCTCCATGAGCAACAGCATTGCACAGGAGCTGCTGATAGCTCCTCAAATGCATAGATTATTCTATTTTTGATGATATGCGTATGTCAATCTCAGAGCAAAATTGAGCCCTCAGGGCAAAATTCTTCTCTCAGATCCACACATCAATGGGAGATCCCCTCATGCAAGAAGAAGAGACTATGGGAGGTGAGAGCTGCTGCGTAGGTCAGGATAGGAAATTTTGTTTGTAGTGTTTATTTTTGAAATACTAGTAAATTGAAAATATAAATACAATTTTCTGCCATAACAAAACATTTGAACAAAATCTAAATCTGCCCTACCAGCATCACAGAAAAACATACCACATTCACAAATATAAACAAATATTTAGCTCAGGTGTTTTAGAGTGAAAGAGAAGGTAAAAGCATGTCTTCAGAAAAAACGAATACATCAAGTTCCTCCTCTACAATAGTGGATCTCTTCACGATGAAAACATTCTTTATTACAATAAATTCATTGAGGACAAGGTTCTTGAAGATTTAGGTCTGCATAATCCTTCACAAGGTGAGAAATCACATTTCTGGTGCCGTCAGGCCTTCCCAGACTGTCTGAGCACATATGTAAAGAACAAAAGCCTCATTCCAACACACTCATCATGAATCAAGTCCTGCATATAAAATGAATTCCTTGTTCCAGAGAAGAAGGATCACTAATCTAAAGTAGCCACTTACAAGCTCTGGTGTAACCTTCACAGTTCTACACAGGCAAATTGTGCATGTAAATTCTGGATTAAGAGTACTAAAATATACATGTACAAAGAAAGAAGCCAGTCAAGGATTTAGCTTTGGAATTGTTGCCAGAGTGTGTATCTGAGCCAGATCTATGTTCTCTTTGCACATGCTTTGTGTGCTCCTTTAATGATAAAATTAATTCCTTCGCAAATGTACAGAACCTATATCTTCTTTTAATTCCTAGTTCTGTCCAATTGCTAATTCAAAAATTAATAGTTATTAAAAAAATGTTTAAAAGAGTACATTGGGGCATATAGCCTATTTGGACACTCTGAATGGATGTAAATTTTACCTGAAAATTCCAGGCTGCTGGTATCAGGTTTTAATGTTGGTGCTCTGATTTAATCTTTCTCTCTTGCTTCTGCTATTTCATCTCTTTCGACATCTTCTTGCTTGAAAAATTCAATACTCATTAGTCATTATTGAGATCATTAGCACACAGTCTTGGCTCTCCACAACTACTATAAACAAAGATATAAAATGCTTTCTCATGTTTCTTGCTGCAGTTTGAGAAGCAGTTGATATTGCAAGAGGGTAAAGGGACTTACAACTTCAGATAAATAGAGTGCAAGCAACACAGCAGCCAGGGACAATACCTAAGGCCTTGCAAAGATGTCATTATTTTGAATTATTAACAAGAAAAAGTCTAGGTTAGAAACTGCAATAATGGGCCTATACGAACCACATACCCCTAACACAAACATTTATGAATTAGGTAGGCTTTTAAGTACTAATTAAATAAATATTCAGATATAAACCATTCTGCCTGTGGACATGTAGTTAGAAATCTTTGTTATCCTGCCAGAGACACCATGGATATAAAATGGTAACAAGGACAGCTATAAAAAGTTTGCATTCTATTTCCACTTGAGAAATGTCAAATTTTGTTTGGGTTAGTGTCTCCCTGGGAAATATTTCTCATGCAGTTTTTTTAACCATAACCTGAGAAGAATATTTAATTGCAGGAATAATCACTGTTGAGTACCAAAATTAACTTCATACTCCTTAGTTTGAATATGGCAGTGGTTCTTAACTTGACTTGTAAAATTTGTGCAATAAATTATTGAAAAGCCATTATTGAAATAACCTCTTCTTTTTTAACATGACTGCTCATGTTTCCCCAACGAAACACAGCATGCATCTGTTGCCATAGATACCATTATTTTCTGAAATAAACATTACTGTACTTTTTTTTTCTCATTCTTACATCCATATACAAAAAAACTAAACTATGCCTCCTTTTCCAGTCATATGTATTGGAGGTACAACAGTCCATTTAAATAATAATCTTAATAATTATAAAAGCCTGTTTTACCTCAACATGCAGACATTTAAGTGATATGAAAGATGGTAATTCTCAGAGCTTATTGAACACAACATGGCATGTTCATATACAGTCTTTAAAAGAGTGACCTTCCTGGAACTCCTGTCAATGTGTAAAATATGAAGAGGAGGAGTTTCACTAACAAGGTTTTGGGGACAGGAAAAGGTTTATATAAAAAGCAAGCTTCCGAAAATGTGCTTCTTGTACCTTCTGTGCTCTAGTCCTGTGGTCTCTTAATGCTTGGGAAAAAGCCTATTATTCCATGGCTGGGTTGAATTCAGGGCAATTTTATTTGAGTAATTGGGCAGTCACTTTTAACCTTGTTCTCCTGCAGCACAGAGAGTCTGGATAATTTTCATAAGTCTCATATAAAATTTCCAAAAATAGCACTCTGATCAAGGAACTCAGAAGACTGTCCTCAGGGATCAACCTTGTCATGTCTGTGCTAAGGCAGCCTCATGCAGTGGTCCTGAAGGAAACACACTATTGCAAAGGACCTACCTCATACTTCGAGCAGTAGAGAGGAAACCAAATTTCCAGAGGTTGGTTCTCTGTCAACTATCACACACACAAAGCAGATGAATAATGGACAAAATAAAACAACACCCCAGAAAAAAAACTGCAAATGCACATATAAGTGAGTAGAAAAAGCACCATACAAGTTTCAACCTGGTCCATTTCTGACTGTCGTCAGGGAGGTATGCAAAGATAACAGATGCTTATAATTGAGACTCAAAACAAGGGCCTGGAGTGTAGAGGATATAAATCAGCAGTAGTCCTGCATTAACAGCAGAACCACACTGAAGCATGCAAGCAGTACTCAGCCTTCAAAATGTGGTAAAAGACATGAGGATATTTTAAACTTTCACTGGGATTTTTAAGAACCCTTCCTCAAAGTACAATCAACACAGAGCAAAAGAAGGCCTTACCAATCCCCAAGAGCCAAAGCACAGAGATGTGCCTTGCAACATACCTCAAGGTACTTTTGGGTAGATCCCAAAGGGAATACGTTGACCACAGCTGCCTTTATAAACTGGAAGGTTTTCAGAGTGCTTATTCTTGGTCATACTGAACAAGTGAAACATCAAGAGAGACACGGACTTTTATGTAGGTAGGTCTGGAGCCACTCAAGGCTTTAAATACTAAAACCAACTCACTCAATACCGTCAGAAAACAAACAAGCAATCACTTGAGAATAGGATGGTGGCTACCAGCAAGAGACGCCAACATCCAAGTCAACATAAGTTGTAAGTAACTCTATTTGCAATACATTGTGATATTCTAGCATTACACTTCCTTTATGTAAGCATAAATAGACATAGATCAAGAAGATATAACTTACTAGACCCTATAAACTTCAGAGATTAAACCCAAGTGAAAGGCTGAGACTAAACTAACATGTGACCTGTCTGTGCTGTGGTGCATGATAACAGTACAGCTGCTACATTTTCAGAATTTAATATTGGTTGTACAGTGATGGATCTCAATCATCATTTTTCAGAAAACTCGGAAAATTTAAGCAATATGACATTAACCTATTTATAGATAAAACACTACGGATTACAGTTACCAAGCAAGATTTGATATAGAGCAAGCATCCGTATAATAGGAATAAAGCAACCATAACTCCATATAATAGGAATAAAGCAACAAGAAAGAGCTCACTCTGTTACCCAAAGACACCTTGACAGGCTTGAGAGGTGTGCCCATGCAAACTTCAGATTTCAACAAGAACAAGTGCAAGGTGTTGCACTTGGGTCAGGACAACCTCAAGCAAAAATATCAGCTGGGTAGAGAACAGATGAGGAGCAGCCCTGAGAAGCAGGACTTGGAAATGTTCATTGATGAGAAGCTTAACGTGAGCCAGCAATGTGTGCTCACAGTCCAGACAGCCAAAAGTAGCCTGGACTGCTCCACAAGCAATACAACCAGCAGGTCAAGGAAGGCAATTTTTCCCACTCTGTTCTTGGGAGACTTTACCTGGGTTACTTCATACAGCTCATAAAAAGGATGTGGATCTGTTGAAGTCAGTCCAGAGGAAGGCCTCAAGAATGATCAGTGGACTCTGATCAGAGGAGCACCTCTTCTATGAAGATGGGCTGAGAGACTTGGTGTTGTTCAGCCTGGAGAAGGGAAGGTTTCAGAGGGACCTCATAGTAGCCTTCCAGTACCTAAATGGGGCTGACGAGAGCTGGAGAGGGGCCTTTTACAAGGGTATGTAGTGACAAGACAAGAAGTAATGGCTTTAAACTTAATTAGATCAGACATTAGGAAGAAATGCATTACTGTAACATGGATGAGGCACTGAAACAGGTTGCCCAGAGAAATTCTGGATGCATCACCCCTGGGAGTGTTCAAGGCTNACAGCTCGTGCCGGGACGGCTGGGGAGCAGCGGCGCGGCCACAGGGCGCCCATATTGGCCGCTGTGGGCTGCACCGTGGGGCCACGGGGCCGCGCCGTGGGGCCGGGGGGAGGGAAGCGGCACCGGGGTTTGCGCTGTGAACACACAGTCGNTTTTATGATTCTGTTAATTAAGAATGCAGATAAATTAAAGCAACTAAAACAATCTGAGAGAAACTACAGTGAATCCCCGCTGCACCGCAACCTCTCCATTACGACCCCGAGCATTTGCGATGTGAATTTATCGCAGTTTTGATTCCACCATTTGGGAAATTTTGCTGCTCGCACATGCGTGGTGCCTCTGCTCCACCGAGGGGCGGTGCTGGAGCTCCCCGTGGGGCGGCGCTGGCCGGGGAACTGACCCCCCTGCAGGCGCATATTACTGTTTCCATGGCTACAGGCAGGGAAGGGCAGTGTCCCAGGAAAGTGAGGCTGGGCTGGCCGCAGTGGCCAGCGGGACATGCTCACTCCACTGCCGCAGCTGAACCCCCCCGCCCTGCGTGGCGATGCCAGCGTGCACAGGACCGCAGCTGAACCCCACGCTGCCAGCGGGGCACGGCACCGTGGCACCGCAGCTGAACCATCTGGTGCGGTCCCACGCTGACAGCTCGTGCCGGGACGGCTGGGGAGCAGCGGCGCGGCCACAGGGCGCCCATATTGGCCGCTGTGGGCTGCACCGTGGGGCCACGGGGCCGCGCCGTGGGGCCGGGGGGAGGGAAGCGGCACCGGGGTTTGCGCTGTGAACACACAGTCGCAGCAGCCCGGAGAGGCCCACAAATTCTTGGGGTGGTGGGGCTCTCCCGAGTCAGAGGGGTCTCAGAAATGGTTCCCTTTGCTGCCCCGTGCTCAGAGAGTCCGAAGGGAGAAGCAAAAAAGTGCCCCGGAGCCCTCCGGAGTTCCGGGTATGGGGCAATGGGTGTGGCCTGCATGCATATTAACGACCTGCACTTCTTTGCGAGGTTAGGGTTTTGCGAGGGCTGTCGCCTGTCCCTTTCCTCGCGATGGAGGGGGTATAACTGTATCACTTGCCAAGAAAAGCTTGACCTTTCTGCAACAGCAAAAGCCTAGGGTCTAAGGTAAAGTGAATGAGGTGCAGAAAGAGATATGTATAGTAATAGGCCTCAGAATATGCTTTTTCTCAGTTCTTGAGATGAATATAGTTTTGATAAAGAAGTGATATTTGAACATTTAAAGGAAATAAGCGGTTTGAACTCAACAGCATCTTCTCCTTTATTCTCCATTATTCTTCATCAAAATTACCCCAGACTTCAGTTAGTATATAATTTATTCAGAAAGAGTATTCAGACTAAAAGAATCTCTTTTCTCCTCTTCTCCTTGAATAAAAAACTGAACCTTTCTTAAATATATTGGATAACATTCAAGGTGCAGACATTCTCTGTTGCCAAATGCAATATTTCCAAATGTTCCATAACGAATTCTTTATCAACAAAGATGAAGGGACAAACAATACCAAGGTCCTGATATACGAACCATGTGCCCCTCTGATAAGCAGAAAAGTTCCCATGAGCACAATGTCCTAGTTCATGCTCTGGCTCCCATGACTATTCCAAGCAGGACTTTCCCAAGGCATGGACATCCATCTTTACCAGCAAATGTATCTCTGCCCACCATTAATCAACAACAGCTATTTGGTCCTGTAAAAGAGCAAGTCTCAAATGCTAGAGAGAAAAAAGGATGTGTCCCAGAAATTGACATTCAAAAAAAAATCACTCTATCCTAATTCTACCACACTGAGAAATGGTTCGATATTTTATCAACCCTACAGCTTTCCCTTTATAGCAAAGACAGTAACTAAAAGAAGAGCAGTATTGTTAACAATGGCTGGCGCCTCCTGCAAATTTTTGTTGTGATCAATAGTCCTAAGGCTCAGATATACAGAAAAGTCAGTTTGTCCACAAATATCTATACACGTTAGTAGTCCTTGGCAAACATGGTCTAATACAAATTAAATTAGCCCTTGAAGAAAGACCTCATTTGTCAACCAGTGATAAAACATTCATTCATCTCACCCTCTAATGCCAGGTTCGAGCTTGCACATCTAATGAAATCACCTCTGATTTGTCCAGCTTCTACATTTCCCAGCTTTTCCCATTGCTAGCTAGCCTAGCTTCTGCTTGCAGCCTAAAGCTTTATACGTCCTGAACAATGATATATCCAGCACCAGATCACAAGTGATTATGAAGAAAACTTCATGATATATGGGTCACATTAGGATGCATCTTGACGGGTGAAAAAAAAAGGGGACTGTGACTACTTTTCCCAAGTAAAAATATAAATTTGTCTAAGGTGAATGGTAAAATCTAGGTCATATCTAGGGGCTCCAATCCCCATAAAATGGAGTCTTCTCCACATGTGTCACTGAGTTCGACACTCCTTTAGGTGGCTTATTTGTCCAAGTCCTTTGTAAGCTTCAGACACCATAACTATCTTTCTCTTCCAATGAATATAGGTTCTTTTGTGAATCAAGTGATCTCTAGACTTCAGCAGAGAGTCCAGTGTCCCAGTCCTAATGGTCTTACAGTGTATGTAGTTAGAGTTTTTATTTTTAATTTGAAAAGGAATGACTACAGACCATTGCATATGTAAATGTTAAAGGAAAATGTTCTTTAAGAAAAAAAAAAAAGTGTTCATTAATTCATTAAACAGTCAAAAGCCAAGAAGTGCCACTTCTGGCATTTACTATGCATCGGGTTCTACTCCCATATGTATACACATTATGACACAATCTTCAGTTATATGATAAGTCTTTTTTTTTATAGGACCCCAGCTTTATTCAGTGCACAGTGTTCAGTAAATACACCAGTTGCCCAATATTTCTCTTTATCCTCATGCTCTATTTACTGCACATACTCTGAACATTGCATTGAATAGAGGGTTTTTTTGCCTCATGGGATTTGTGCTGATGATCGCAAATGTAGTACAGTCGGCCCTCTTGCACTTCATGCCTCACATATTGTGGCTTCAGATCTCAGCAGCATGATTTTTTAGCGATGTAGGAGACCTGTTTCACAACTGCGCATACGGGACCTGCCGCTGCGGCGGCCGCAGCCACGACTACAGCCGCAGTGCCGGCCCAGGCGGCAGAACAGGCGGTGGTGGGGGCATGGGCTGCAGCAGGGGCACCATGGTCGGCAGCTGCAGCGTGGGTGACAGCAGCGGGAGCGGCAGCGGTGGCACAGCCGCCGTTCAACACGGAAGTCGGGCTGCGCAGGTCCCAAATAAGTCCGTGGGTGCGCAATATAGGAGACCCAACTGTATATCAGGTTTGCTATAAGGACCAATGTATGTAATAAGGATTAAAGTATGGTCATAATCCTCCTATGTTCACACTAGAAGAGTGTCATTCCTGTGTACACAGTAGGAGAGTGTTGTATAACCCATTTTATACAATGAAGCAGAAAGACACAATGATATGACTGATATGAGACTATAAGTCACTGGTACATCGTAGGAATCTACACTGCTATGCAATGCTGGATCCTTCCTTGAAGTACCAGAACTACATATCTTGTGATCATTACAGTTGTAACACTGAGCATTTCCGTAAATCATATTCCTTGGTTTGTGACTTTAGCATCCAGAAAACAAAAAGCCACACATACACTGATACCCTGAAAATGTCTTACTACCTTCAGAATATCAGCTTGGAAGTCTGTAGCAGGCTAGATCCACTTCTCCTACATGAACATTAAATGTGCTAATGATAAAGCCAAAATTACACTTATTGTCATATTTTGCTTCGTTATCTGCATACAGACACCTACTGGTACCTCATGCAAGGGAGGAATACTTCTAGAGAGTGGCTTCATTCTCTTCACAGTCCCAGTTTGCTCTCTGACTACAATTTACTTCATGCAAGTACTGAAGCAGAAGTCCTGTGGCAAGCATGTATATGATAACAAAAGATAGAACAATATGAGATTGATTCATTGAAGATTCTAAGTCTGTGTATTTGGAAATTTAAATTCTGTCAAGTTTTGAGGGATTTGTTTATTCATGGTTTTTTATATACGTACATCTAAATTCCTCCTCTGAAGAGGTCTTTTTGTGAACAGGAGGAAAATGGGAAACTTCATGAAAACCAGGAAGTCTACTATGAAAATTCATATACATGTATTAAGGAAATATTCAAATATTGTATTGAGCTTCACCTAGGGAAAATAATAGTACGATTCTTTTCCCTAAGAATCCATAGAAAAACAATCTGCACTTTAGTTAACTATAATATCAGAAATCGTAATAGGGAAAATAGAATGAAAATCATAAGAGGAAGGTCATTTGCCTGCTATGCCATCAAAGTGGCATCAGCTACAGTCAGCTCACATCCACATGATTCATGTCTAACCTGTTCTGTAAAATATTGCTCCAGGACCAAGAGTTTTAACTTTTAGGCCACACCATCTCTTAAGACGAAGGCAGTCAGGAAAACACAGATCGTGGAGTCCTGTGTAAATATACCAGTAACTGAGTCATTGTGTAAAAGGAAACCTTCCCCTCTGAAGAAAACAAAGTGGCAGAACCCCTGTCATTTGTGAAGTAGAGGACACACAAAGGAGGCATGTGGAAGATACTTGTCACAGAATTGGATATGCATGTCCAAAGAGAGACATCTACATAGAAAGTGTCTACATCTGAGCCAGTCTTCTAAGGCACATCTTAATATGCTCACCAGAGGTCTATTTATTCAAGGTGTCTGCTTGCTTCCACTGACAAGTTCTGATGCAGCTGTCTGAATTGTAAACATATGAAGTTAAGCAAAATGAAACAGATGCCTAGTTTCTGTAATTCAATCAGGCTAAAAAGCGAGTTAGCCTCCCAATCATAGAGATCTTTCACATGCCAGGCACACACACTAGTAGAACATGAGGCACATGGAGAAATTAAGTGCGGAACTGGAGGACCTGCAGCCCTCAGGCTTTGGTAGAGTTTGAGAAGTAGCCAAGAGTCCTGTGTAAAGGTTTTGGAACTAAGTGCTTAAATTCCTCTGAAGTCTAACTTTAGAGTGAGGCACTAAGTCCCTTTTTTGGATCCAACTTTTTTGGATCCAACTGTTTTGGATCCAACTTTGTATTTTTATAGCCTCTTGGTAGCAATTATAAACCAGTGATTAAATGTAAGAGTAGGATCATTACCCTTAATCATATTGGTAATGAAGCCTGAATATTTGACTCAGGGAAATGAAATTACATACATTTCCTTTTGTTCTGTTATCCAATCTCTAGTAATTTACATGTGGTTCTTGAATGTAGCTCTGTCTTTCTGTGGTTGCTCCTGCAGACTTGAGTGTACAGCTTTCTTTCTAACTTTAACTGGACTTTTGGATATGTAGGTGATACAGGGCTGAACCACACATAATGGTAAAATTTCCAGAGTTCATGAGTATTCATGCCAGCAGATACCCAGACCTGTTTCCTGTGTAGCTCCTCATAATTTTCGTTTCAGATGTTTGCAGTCCAGAAAATATAAGCCTAAGAGAGAAACTACTCAAGAAAGAAATGAAAATTTTACTGACAATTCATGAGGAATTTTTTGCTGTGTTTATTTTTATCCAATTAAATTCAGAGAGAACGGGAGACAAAATGCTGATTGCAATAGGGTCAAAGTATAATTTTTGTAATTGAACATAAATTTTCATGGGAAGAAAAATAAAAATATACCAAAAGACAAAAGGGAGGAAACTTCCCTCAGAACTGTCAATGATTTCAGAAAGCAATAGAACAAGCAGTCACTGGAAAAAACATGCTAATGAATAAAATAAAGACGAAAAAAGATCTCTTCCTAAAAGACAAATTGCAAAAGAACTTATCTTTCTTTTCATCATCTAAACCGAATATGAATAGAGGAAAAAAAATAGAAGTGTTAAAACATGCTCGTTTATCAATAGCTATTAGACAGTTTTCTAGTGAAGATAATCTTTCAGGTCACACTGTATTTTTTCTGACAGTTCTTACAGTACGTCCTACTGACAACCATTCGCTGCCCCCGTATCTTTAAGAGACAAAAAGGAAGGATTAGTTTTCTTATAATAGCCTGTCTCTTACCTAGTTATTGACAGGAAAAACAGTATGTCAGTTTGGGGTGTTGGCTTGGAGAAACACAGTAATCATGGTGCAGGAATATTGCACCACCTGCTTTCCAGCTATGTTCCAGGTCAGAACTCGAATAAAAGCAAATACGTACTTGCAAAAAATGCAAGGTTAGAAAAGTTACGTGCAGGTTCTGACTTCAGCATACACAGTGAGCTGCAGACAAGAAAAAATAAAAAGATTCTAGGATGACGTGGAAGAAGGGCTGGGATATGGAACCATCCCTTTCATAAGATTAATGAAAGGATGGTGAAAGGAATGGAGGACAAGCCCTATAGGGAGCAGCTACGGGAGCTGGGGTTGTTCAGCCTGGAGAAGAGGAGGCTCAGAGGTGACCTCATTGGTGTTTACAACTACCTGAAGGGAGGTTGCCGCCAGGTGGGTGAGGATCTCTTCTCTCAGGCTGACAACACCAGGATGAGAGGACATGGCCTTAAGCTACACCAGGGGAGGTTTCAACTGAATGTTAGGAAGAGGTTTTTCACAGAGAGAGTGATCTCTCATTGGAATGAACTGCCCAGGGAGGTGGTGGAGTCGCCTTCCCTGAAGGTGTTTAAGAGTAGGCTGGATGAGGCAATTAGTGTCATGGTTTAGACAATGGGTTGGTGTTGGGTTGCAGGTTGGACTTGATGATCTCCAAGGTCTCTTCCAACCTTGCTAATACTGTGATACTGTGTGATACTGTGAAATTTAAATGCAACTTATGAGTCAGACAAACTGGCTTCCAAACAAGACAAGTCAAACCTAACTCCTGTGACTAGTTTGAAATTTTAGAACCTGATCCACAGACGGTAACCTGTCAAAGACTTCCAACCAACACAGTTTGTTTGCCACTGTTGATGAAACAATACAATGCATGGGAACAAGAAGATTCCCTAGGTATACTTTTCAACATCAGAAAGCTTAATTACAACTAGAAAGAATAAAACCATAGGAGGACATAGAAAACCCTCCTTAATCATCTGAAAAATAAAAGCCTATTGATGTGAATAGACAACAGATGAGAGCCATCAAATACAATACCTGGAACGGTCCATTATGAAGGCTCCTATATTCCTCCCAAAACAAAAAATTATCAGTCCTTTAAAAAGAATAGGATGCCAAGCAAATTAAAACCAAACAAAAAAATCATCATACCAGTAGATGGGGTGCAAAAGTAACTTCTAATTAATCATTACGAAGCTATAACTTGCTCTGTACAACTTACGTAAAAGTCAGTGAGAGACCTGTAGAGTGAAGTGAAATGAAATTCATTGCAAGGTAAAAGTAAATAAGGTACTTGGAAAAAAAATATTAAATACAAAAGAAAAATCTCTGGTTTAACATGGGGAAATGACTTGTTACTCATATTCCCTTTGGCAGTAGTTATTTTGTGTACTGTTAACACATGGTTACAAATATTTATAAGTTTATTCATATTTCACTTTTACAAGATGTACATTCATATCATGTGATTCAACATAATACACTCTGAAAATGGAACTTAACATGTCTGGTGAATTCATGTAGGAGCATGCTGGCATAATCAAAACCTAAAAAAATTTGTTTGCTTGTTTGTTTTTCTCTTCTGCAATAACAAAGAAGTACAAACTTTTAACATGAGTTGGTTTGGGAGATTTTTTGTTTGTTTGTTTCATTTTAGCGATCCCTGAAATGTCTGTAAACTCAGACAACTGTGTGTACACAACCAAAATAATGCTATGGTACTGCAAATCATACTGGCTGCTCATACTTTTGCAAAAGCAACAGTTTTTAAAATATAAAAATAAATGCAAAGCATTGTCAAATTTACACTCAACATAATTAAAATAATACACATTTAGAAATTTTCAAACAAAAAATAAATAAAATATCCACATACATTAATACAAAGAAACAGCGATATTTGCCTGTCTTTGATGTAATTAATACATACCATAAGCCTAGATTCATGAAAGTATTGCCTTTCAATAAATATCTTCAGCTTCAAAATCTGATATTTTCTACATTCTTCAACTGATTTTAGGTAAATATCAATTTTCAACACAAGGTGTATGAACTGCATCAAGTTTCAATTATTTATTGGAAATCAGCAAATTCCTAGGCTAATTTAGTAAAATTAGGCACCAACTTTTAGCATCAAATCTGTCTAACAGACAAAATTTGAGGGATATCTTGTATCACACCCTTCTTGAAGAATGCCTCAAACACCAAAGCCTATGGCCTTCTACTGACCCGGCTAGAAAGGTCAGCTAACAAAAATGTCCAATATAATATTAGCCACCGCATTACATTGACAGGACCCATGTATAACCTTTTAGAGGTGCCATTTTACAAAAAGCATGAGTCGTAAAGCAGAAGGCTCTATTCATCTCTTAAGGAGAGGAGATCACACTTTGTAGCACACCACATTCCTTTTTATTCTTTTTTTTTTGTTTCCAAGCAATACCAGACTTTCTCCAGCCCTACCACATCTCACTGGAACCAGCAGAGATTTTCAAGTGACCAAATGATAAGCTGTTGCCATGTTATCTGCAGCTGTTTAGAAATCTGTTTGCCATGGAAATTCTGTCACATCAGGGAAAGAAAACAACATAAGAGGGGTGAGTAGGTTGCTTACAGATGAGAAGTGGGACACTTCAGCCATCCATTTTAACCAGGAACACAAAACTTTTCCAACCATATTGGTTGTGTGCACTTGATAGAGTTGAGTAAAATTAGCAATTACAAAAACACCACCTGGATCATTAGATATTAGATATTAGAAAAATAAACACATTTGTAACAAAGGTGTACAGTGTATTTTTCCTATACTTTGAAAGTTTTCCTTAAACTAAAGGGGAAAAAAAATCCTGCCATCTCCAAATCAATAGCATCTCCAAAAACTAAAATTATCTGGTTTAAAAAAAAAGGGGGAGATTTTATTTTGTCTAGCATGTTTAAATGAGTAGAAAACGTGTATTGCGTGTCATCAATTGAAAAAAAAATCCATAACCCAGGTTTACCTGGATTTCCATAGGACTACATGTCTATTTTATTTGAGACAACAGTCCTAATGTGTTGATGTTATGTCAATTCAAAATCATGTCTTATTATGATTTTATAGGCAAACATAGGACTAAAAGACATAGCAGATAAAGCATGCAAAGAATTGACATCTGTACACTTGGTCTGTGTGAAAAATTTATAGTAGGGGAAGCTGGAAATCAGGGTTTTCTAGCAATTTGTGCATGCTATTGGGAACTTAGAAATTTGGTTCTAGTCTTAACACTGACACAACTGGGCCCCACTGACAAATTCCCACTGACATATAGGGTCAGAAGATTGGGCAATAATGACATATTCTGTGGAAATGACTCACAGGCACATTCTGCCACTCCAAAACACATTCAACCTGCCCTTTACGACCTATGTTGTAGCCAGATACAGAGTTACATTTCTAGGACCAGGGCCACTGCTATGTAGACAGTTGTCTGCCACCACAAAGTTCATGTCAAATTGTGATCTGGGAGATGCTGCTACATTACAAAAACAAAGTAATAATACTCGGTTCTAACAACCGGTGATGGAACCTGCCCCTTCATTTACATGTTTTAATTTCTAAAACAAATGGGCATAATAATTCTTACCTAGTTCATAATGGGTGAGGATTAAACAATAGACATTTATACAGTGCTTTGCAAAGAAACATTATATAAGTGCTAAGTATTATGATACTAACCAAAATGTCACTACATTTATATGACCCTACTAAGCAAAAAAACTTTCAGTATAATTTTTTCACACGTTTCCAAGTCAATAAAAATGAGCCATGGAGTAAACTTGCTATTTTGATACCAATAAAGGAAGTGCCTAAACTTATTTGACAGTTTAAAAAAAAAACAGAAACTGTTTTTTCCGTTATAAAGGGACCATGTAATACATGAAGCTATTTTATAGACTTCTTTTATAAACAGCATTATTCATTTGGCATTTATTCAAGTTATTTTTCAAATATCAGACGAAACTTTTGAAGAAGCGTTTCTTAGCAATCCACATATGCTACATGAAGACTTTCTCTAAGGAATGGAGCTCAGTGGCTGCTGTTCTGATGATCTTGGAAATCTCACACTTCTCAAATGAAAATTTACACAAAGATCAGGCTGGATGATGATGGACAATAAGTGAGGCTTGGCATGCCTGAGAATCTAAAACAATTACAATACTTTTAAATTTTAATAAGCACCTCAGGACCATGACAATTTTATCTTGAGCCTGCAACTTACCTAAGAAAAATAATTAAAAAACAAACTAACAAAAAGAGACCAACACATTAACAGAGATGGAGTAGATGCTTTGGTCCAGATTCTCAACTTGCATGGGTCATTGGAGCTTCACATGATGAATGGAGCCACAGTAATTTGCACTCAAAGTACAGTCCAGTACACAGTAGCCCAGAGAGGATGCCTCATTTCTTCCCAATGGTGTAAGGAATACAAGATGAGGCTACCTACATGCATCATCAAAAACAAGGCAAAGCTTTTATACCACCACTGATGCAATTGGCCCATTCAAGAAAAAAGCAAAGCAGAACTGGTTTCAGTGACAACCCTTACACAGTGCACCTTTTCCTTTCAAGCTAAATAAAATGCAAGAGCAGCATGAAGTGTCTTCTGACCACAGCGACATCCTGCCCCTCTCCTCAGGCCAATCTGTGGTACCTCCTTCAAAACAGGCTAAGCTGATAAATTTTGCCACCCTCTTCCCTTTTGTGGTGGAGAGCAAGACTGTCCTTGAGATATCCATTGAACGCAATCAGAAAAAACTGTAAGAATATTTCATTTCGGAAAGATGTACGTCATACTACGCCTTGTTTCATCTTAGCAGGGAATGGTGTCAATGTTACCACCGGGTTTTTTATACAAAGAGGCAAAATTTCTGAGAGAAATCTCAAGCATTTTTTGTTGTGTTTGTACCAATAAAACAGCAAAGGTTGGAAAGTTATTCCTTCCCATACAAGGTAGATGCATACTGTACGTGCATCCTGTAAAACTGTGAGATTGGTAGCACTTCTCCACCTCAGATGTCTGAGAAAATTTAGATCCCAAGCCTACAGTTTCAACAAGTTCTTTCTATGGAATTATTCAAGGGTGAAAGTCACTTCTTTGTTAAAGTCTAGCACAGGATAGGAAAAAAAACACATAAGTCCCTCTTAAACTCTCAAAAGGTGACTTGAAGTGGTAGCAATTAGATCACAGGTACAGATAATAAGCAATCACTACTCAACTGAAAGTTCTATACCTTTGGTCTTCAACGCTGTGTATCTAATTCTTCAACAGCTGTGGGTATCCAGTACAACAGTCTAAATAATCTCTGTAGTAATGTTCATTATCTTTCAGATCTGCATTTTGTAAGTGCTGGAACCACTCCAAATATTTCTCATTTTAGCCAGAAGTTCATATGTCATCATGAATAACATTTTACTTTCTAAGTAATGTTTTGTTTCAATAATAAATCATCAATTGCCTGAGATTTGGTCTTTATTTCTCAGCAAGAAGTAATGCTACCTTAATATTTTGGCCTTGCTTTAAAAGGATGCTAGGCTTTCAAAGTGAGGTAAAAAAGGCAGGCAACATTTATCAGCCCTAGCAAATCCAAAATGTAAACTGAAAAATTGTAATAAGTAGCAGGAAATGGCACAGCTTTGACATTCTAGAAAATCTGATTGTTAGAAAATACCAAAATTCGAAGGAAAAACATAAAAAGAAAAAACAACTAACCAGGAAAAAAAAAAAGAGGAGTGTCTAAAATTATCCTAAGCATGAGTTTGTGTCCTACAGTAAAATCTGGATTTGACAGATACCAGCAAAAGCCAAAACTAGTAATAGATTGCTAAACAAGACATAAAAAGCAGGCCTAATAACTATTGAGAGGATAACCTTCCATCGATGCAAACCTTGGTAACAAAGGCAACAAATAGCTATCTTTTTAGATGAAGACAAGACCAATATTTGTACCTTCCTCTCTCCTCCCAGCCGAAAATTTTAAAAATCCCAAATCTAATTTGAAGTGAATAACATAAAAAGTAAAATTGGAAAAGGGGGTCAGCAAACCCAGACACTTTGGTAATATAATTTAAAGGATTTTCCTGGTCCCCATTCTTGCTAGATTTGAAGTAGTTATTTTACTTAAGCATTAGCTTAATACTTGGTATCTAAATCATAGGCAAAAATTAAAATGTCCAAATATTGAGCTTGTCCACTTCTACAAAACACTCCTATGGATTGTTTTAGTTTGTCTGGTTTTGTTGATGGATTTTGGTTTTTGTTAATGAAAATGATTGTGGAAGTGTCATACAGACTTTTCATCTTGCTTCCCAGAAATATGGCACGTTAACTTGACTAGAAATCATGGCATCTACCTTTTCCCACATGTGATACATACAACTTTATCCATTCATAGAGGACTCAAACCGGCATTTTGGCAAAGAGCTGCAATGCACCAGTCTGAGCATAAAGGACTTCAGTTATGGTCCTTGCAGAATTGGTTATTAACGGAATAAGTACAGCTATTTTTTTAATCTATAATATTTACAGTATTGCACTTTACTGCACTTAATTGCATTTCACTAAAATTAATGCTGCATCAGTATTATGCCTTAAAAGCGTATGTCCATCTCTGTTGTATAATTAATTCTTTCTACACCCTGTAAAACAGTGAGATTTTGATTCAAAGATCCAGGCATTTGGAAAAAAAACAAAAACTGAAAAATTGACCTATTTCTATGACACAATGCATCTCTTTGAGTTCAGGTGATTCTGTCAAAACAGGCGCATTTCTTATTGTTCTCATCTTTCAAGTTATCACAGATAGTAAATTCTAGTTTCTCCCTTTTTCTCCTTTCAAAGGATATATGTACCTATTTGAGACACACTTTGTTGTTGCTGTTATTGCTGCTTTCTTTTGTTTTTTTTAGGAAAGATGGGAAAGTAAAAAAAAAAAAAACAAAAACCAAACCTGCCTTGCCTCAGATCTGAAATTCCACATTTAAATTCAAACCAGTTCTGCAGCAGCAGCTCCTCAGTGATGGAAGAGATTCATGGCAGTGAAATAATACTGTTGGCAACAAAGAAATGTCATCTTTAATGGAGACCAGCCCCAAGGATTTATTATTTATTATTATTACTATTTGTTTTGTTTAGTTTCGTTCTAATATATTTCTGATCTTCAAAACGTGTTTAGTTTGACACATGCACAAGGTAGCAAAACTGACAGCAGCAGATGACGTTATGCCGGAGCGATCACTTTTGCCAGGTGATCCAAAGTGTCCCCAATGTTCACAGATTAACATAATTTAGAGATCATTTCCTTTCCTTTTTTTGAGATTTTTCTCTCTTTTTGTGATTTTTTTTTTAAACTCTCTTTTCTCTCTCCTCCCACCTACTTTGTCCTCCGAGGAGTCTCTGACTCGCGGGGGTCCCCGCCGCGCCACACGGCAGCGCCTCAGCCACCGAGTCCCCGGGGGCGAGCGGGCGAGGAAAGCGACGGGAGGACGAAGCCGCCGAGCACTCCCAGACCTCGGGGAACGGGAAAGAAACAAACAAACAAACAAAAAATTTAAAACAAAACAAAAAAAAAAGCGCGAGAAGGCGGCGGGGAGGCCCGAGCGCTCGCTGCTCGCCCTGTGGCCAGGGAGGAAGAGGATGAGGAGGAGCGGGGGAGCGGAGCGGCGGTCCGTGAGGGTCACATACACGCCCGCCGCGGGCATCTGGGGNCACGGCACAGCCCCCAGCCCACGGCCCCCCGCCTCGGCCTTTCCCGGGAGCCCGGAGACTGAGCGGAGCCCCACTGCGCAGCCAGGGCGGCAAACCTCCGCTCGGCACTCAGCCCGGAGGCGTGCTTAACTCTCCTCCTCGTGGTTTTAAATAAATAAATAAATAAATACAAGTATGCGGCCCAACGAACGGGCGCCAACAAGTGCTAAATAACTTTTTTTTTTTTTTTTCCGGGGATGTTTATTTATACCTTGCCTAAAAACTCTTTGGCCACGGGTCCCTTCTATGCCCGCCTGGTGTTTGCTTTGGAGCAATCTCGACCTATACAAACACGTTGGGTTAACTGAGAGATTTCAGCCCCGGGTAGATTCGGGGAGGAATGGAGCAGAGTTTATTTATGTATTTAATTATTTTGGTCAAAATATGTCTTTTAAAAATCAATACAATTAATCCGTCAGCTCCACGTGTCTCTGAGACGGAGAAGGTGGTGGAAGGGTCCCTTTGGGCTGGGAAAAATCAATTCCCCGATTAATTGACACAAAAAAAAAAAAAAAAGACTGGGAGGAGGGAACGAGAGAGAATTACAAGCGTGTAGAAGCTGGACGGAATTTCATCTCCCTCGTCCCTGTTTTCCCCAGCGGCCTTCCCCGGGGGTCGGATCCGGGCCCCGCAGTGGCGTCGGTGCCTGCGCTCCGCCGCTGGCCCTGTGCCGGCCGATCATCGCCGTGGCAGAGCATCTGGGAGCAGCCCACCTGGGAGCAGCCCACCCATCTCCGGGACAGCCTCGTCCACAGGAAAAGGACAGGTCTCGACAGCCCGCCTGGGACTGATGGCGAGAACGACAGTTCAAGTGTCCTCATAGTTTTTTCCCCCTCATGGTTTTGCCCAGCGGGTAGAATTCTGACCCTCCTCCCCCAGCGCTATCCGGCGCCAGGC
>WEKX01006780.1:64997-77102 GCA_013390025.1 Pitta sordida
GTGAGGGTCACATCCCCGCCCGCCGCGGGCATCTGGGGCGGGGTGTGACGGGGGGGGCCTCGGGTGAAGCGTGTCAGAGCCCCAGGGCCTCGGCGTGCTTCCGGGCCTTCAGCCGCAGGTCGGCGATGCTGGAGTTCTTGCTGTTGCTCTTGGCGGCTGCGGCCACCACGGCGGCGGCGGAGGCGGACTCCGCCAGGGAGGCGATGGGAAGCCCGAAGGGCGGCGGCGGGAACATCAGGTAGGGTGCGTGGGCCGCCAGGTGCGGGTGCAGGTGCGGGTGCGCGTGGGCCACGCCCTCCAGCTGCAGCTGCGCCTGGACCTGGACGGCGACGGAGAGACGGAGTGAGCCCCGAGCCCCGGCACAGCCCCCAGCCCACGNGACTGGGAGGAGGGAACGAGAGAGAATTACAAGCGTGTAGAAGCTGGACGGAATTTCATCTCCCTCGTCCCTGTTTTCCCCAGCGGCCTTCCCCGGGGGTCGGATCCGGGCCCCGCAGTGGCGTCGGTGCCTGCGCTCCGCCGCTGGCCCTGTGCCGGCCGATCATCGCCGTGGCAGAGCATCTGGGAGCAGCCCACCTGGGAGCAGCCCACCCATCTCCGGGACAGCCTCGTCCACAGGAAAAGGACAGGTCTCGACAGCCCGCCTGGGACTGATGGCGAGAACGACAGTTCAAGTGTCCTCATAGTTTTTTCCCCCTCATGGTTTTGCTCAGCGGGTAGAATTCTGACCCTCCTCCCCCAGCGCTATCCGGCGCCAGGCGGAGACCGAAGCCCCCTGGGCAGCTCGGAACTGGGGCTGGTCCATCCCCCAAGAGTGCGGGCGGGCTGGCCCGGGCCCTTCCCACCTCAGGAAGGCGATGAGCCCCCGGGGGGACAATTCGGTCTGCAGGCGGCCCTGGGGCCGTGTGCCAGCCCGTGGCCCTGAGCACCGGCGGCGCCTCCCGGGGCCGCGGGACCCCCGTTCGGCCCCATCCCCGCTCCCGGGGGGGGCGCTGAGCTAACGAAAGCAGGGCGGGGGCTCCTTCACGAAGTTTTACAGCCTGTTTTTAATACGTGCCAACTTCTATATAAATGGCACTTGTAAACGTGTCAGGCTTCCTCCCGTGTTCCTCGGAGTTTGCTGAGGAAAAGTGAAATAAAACCGAGGCTAACTACCTGTTGGAAAGGCATCCTCAGAGCTCCCATATTCACATAGGGGGCTACTCTGCAGGCGTCTAGATGGCTGGCAGTTCCCAAGATCACACCTGCGTAGGGAGACAGGGCCGGGTGAGTGGAGAAGGTGCCCCCGGGGTCCGCAGCCGACACCCTCCGGCCGCCCCGCATCCCTGACCCACCTTTGTGCATCTGGTTTTCCTGCTTTCGGCACTTTGCTCTCCTGTTCTGGAACCATACCTGTGAAAAGAAAACGCAAACAAAAAACAAAACAACAACAAAAAAATGGAGGTGGCCTAGGCAGCTGCTAAGGGAGCATTATCTCGGAGGTTAAGGATCGAGGGGCGAGGCAAGTGACTGCACAGTTTTGCTGAGGACTCTCCTCGGGACCATCCGAGGAGAACTCAACCCCAGGTGGCAGGACCCCCTCTCTGTGCTGTGGTGGGGCTATTCGCAGGCGGGGGGAGATGTTGTGGTTTCTCAGCAGAACAGAGGAGGTGGGAAGCGGCCTCTCCGCATCGCATCTCAGAGGCCCCAGTGTCCCCTGGACAGGCTGTGGGGGTCCTTGTGCCACCCATCTGGAACGAGAGGTGGCTCCCACAAACACTTCAAATAAGATCACATCCAGGACGGTGGGACCCTCACTCCCTTCCTAATCACACCTTAAGCACCCTGGGAACTGCCAGAGTGGTTAGGTCAGACCCCGGGGTCTGGCCCCTAAGAGACCGGACCTCCTGCCCTCCCCCGAGCTGGGTTTGGAATCGATAATGTCCAACAAAATGCGAGACTTGCACCGAAGCGTCTGAATCATTCCCCGTCCCCTAAACGTCAAAATAAAACAAAATTCGGTACTGCTGGTTTTTGGACAGACGAGAGAAACATCTTTTGCAGGCTGGGATGTAAAGAACTGCTTATGTCCCTAAGTGAGAAACGCCTGTAATCTGATAATCCTACCCCAACTCAAACCATTCCCACTCAAACAAGCGGAGAATTTGCAGTTGTCACTGCGCCTCCCGTGCTTCTTTTCCAGGGGCATCTCAGACCTTCGTTGCTTTTTCCCTTCCGCGGTGCTTGGTTAGCAGCTCTCCCCAAAGCACCGTCAGAGGCACGGACCAAAATGTTTTGCGGACCCTGAACTCTACCCCAGAACCTACCGAACATGGACGAACATTACATTTCACCATTGATAAAATCTTGTAGCTAAGTAAACACCTACAACCTTTGATGTTCCTGCACTTGCCAAGAGATCATACGGTTAATTAATACTAACTGCACTTCCTACATCAAATTTTCGCTTCAAGCTTTCTTCAATTGCCTTAATGATGGTCATTTACAACGGAGTAATTAGTGCAAAGAAAGGCTTCCGAAGGTATTAATTACCTCGGGTACCTCAGTGATTTTCTTAAGTAAGGCCTTCCCTGATTTAGAACTCCATTCTTCCTGCCTAGGGTGGCCATGAGGGGAGCGCGCAGCGAGAGACTGCGGAGCGGCGCGGGTGCAGGCAGACCGGGGGGCACGGGAGGACGGACGGATGGACCCACTGGCCGACCGACCGACCTATCAACCGGCTCCCCCGGTCCCCATCCCCATCCCCGTCCCAGTCCCTGGCGGCTGTCGCCAGCGCAGCCCTCCCCGCGCTAACCGGGCACCGCAGCCGCCTCGCTGCCCTGTGCAACATAGCGCGGCACAAGCCTATTTTTCCCTACTAGCATCACGCAAATACTAACAACATGTAACGCTTCTCCTTTTAACCGGACCGTTAGGAATATATATATATTTACACATATACTTAAATATGAGCATGCAAAATATTATCGAGGTGTAGCGATAATAATACTTTTTTTAACGGTTGTAAATCCTTGCAGGAAATCTCCTTGTGTGTGTTCCCCACGCCCCCCCGCCTCGCTAAAGCAGTGTAAATTGTCACAAGGAATTTAAGCAGCGTTTAAACAACTTCTCTTGCAAATCAGAGCATCTTTCAAGCCGAAATTATATTTAAATCTGGAAAACGAAGTGCCCTTTCCCTTTAGCTATGAAAAAATAAGGTTATGAGGAATAAAAGTGATGAATTAGCCACTGCGTTAAGCGATAATAAATCAGGCTTGGTGTGATTCGCGATCAATTCCAATTAGTCATGAATATGCTAAGTAAAGCACAGTACACTGTTTTAGACAGTTATTTCTTCATTAAGGATCACTCAGTGATTTCTTTCACAAATGCTCTAATCTGATTTCCTTTTGATTTCCATTAGAGACAGTGAATAATGACATTTAATTTAGCCCTGCACCATAAACCCAAAGATATTTGTTGTAATTGAATTACTGCCTGCTCCTCACTATGGTCTCATAACTTTCAATTATAACCCTGACAGCTGGGTGATATGAGTTTCCAGTACAACACTAAAAATAAAAGGTTAATAAGGACTAGCTACCATAGGAGCTTCAATTTATTTACAGCGCATTTCCACGCCAAATTGAAACTATATCCTTTAACAGCAAGGGACAAGAGGTTCAGGTAGGAATTAGAGAGCAATTCTGAAAGTATTGGGGAAAACCCACCTTTTCCCCCTTTTTATTTTTTTGCTCTTTCCATGTATTGATGGGTATCAACTCTCTACTTATTTCCTAATTAATTATCCATTTCTCCACTTTTCCTCTTTATTTTAATTATAGCTTTGGTTTTAGCCATGCAAACCTTTTTTATAAGATAATTAAAATCATGCTTTTATCTCTCTCATAATCTCCTCCTGATTAATTTGTTTATTATTATTTTGTTGTTGTTATTATGCTGTGTTCAGATCTGTAAAGCACTTGAAGCACCAATTTTCCTGTAACTATGAACATCCTGTTAAGGTGCTTCTCAGTAATAAAGTACTTGAAAGAAAGAGTGTGGAATTCAATTACAAGTAATTTATTTTTATAGAAACAGTACATCAAGGCCTTGGAAAGATATTACAGAGCCCAAGTAAGAAGATCTGGGAAGATGACATAAGAGTTGATGTCCCCTTCAGCAAAAGTTTAATCTTTTCATTAATTTATATGGTGTGGTTAGATCAATCTTCCAGGAGAAAGTAGGCCAGCAGCACTCTGAACCCCTGCAATATCCCCTGCAAGCTGCCCTTCCTTCCTCCGGCATATGCCCAGCACCATTCCTCGCCTACCCCAGTCTGTATTCAGAGACACGGGGGCTGAGGGGAAAATAGAGCTTTTAGGAGAGAAAAAGTAGAACGAAAACACCCTAGGTACTTCATTTCTCTCCGGGTATGCTTCCTGGAGATAGTGGTTTAAAGACAGGTAGTGGCTTGCTCAGGCGAAGGCTGGCTGAGGGGTCTTCTCTCTTCTTGCTCTCCATGGTTAAGGAGGGGGCCAGGCAGACCTCTATCTCCCTTCCAGCTTGGGGCTATATTTCTTAACTTCCCGCTGTGCCCTAGGGTGAGATCAGCCCTGGAGGCCTCCACCTATGCCCACAGAGCCATACTCATTCCTACGAGCACCCACCCCCACGTACCTATAGGAACATGTACATATACGTGAGCATCTCCTATCTCCAGGGTGTTAAGGCGCTTTGGTCATTGGTGGGGTTGCCTTGGTGACTTTTTCCTCTTGGGTTTTAGTTTGGTTTGTGTCTGTTAGGCCAAGCATAGGATTTTAACCATTCACGTTTCTCCTGCTTTAGGCTTGTTCAGAGAGCCACAGGTTGATCTTATTATTTCTAGTTGATTTTCTTTGTTTGTTTGGGCAGCTTGAATTTTTTTTAATATGATATTTGTTTTGTGGAAGCATCCCCTAGCTGGATTGGGGAAAGAGGTGGTATTTTTCCTCTGCAGCATCAAACTGAAAATCGAATTTTAAACTCTTCGGTGTGGAACCACCCAAACGGACGGCTCTGGTGGCCCCAGAACTACAGCACTCGAATCTATTTTCAGGATTTCGAAGTCTAATTGGCATTTAGCTGTCTCTGAAGCGGGATGGGAGGGACCTCCACCAGATGGGGTGCCATGCATTCATATGCTTGCTGCGCGAATCGGAGCGGGCGCCTTTCCCCCAGCTCTAGCTAATCCCGTCCCTCAGCACCCAAACCGTCTAGCCTTATTCACGGCGATTGTTTCCTGGGTTGGTTTTTTTTTTTTTTCCTCTTAATGACCCCATGAAAGAAAAAGCAGGGAAGAAAGTGAATATTAAGGGAGAGTTTGCAAGAAAAAGAATAACACAACAAAAAAAAGGCGCAGTTGTTCAGTTATTGGAAACTTGTCAGCACTATCACCACTCAACCACCCTACCACCCACTCCCACAAAAAAAAAAAAAAGTAAAATTAAATCACCTTTCCAGGAAACGCAAGGCACGGGCAGAGAGTCCCTGAGCAGAATTACTGTTTGGCAGGACAGGTACAGAGGAGTTGCAAACAGCTTCCCCATCACAACGTGTCACCTCTGACTTCACCTCCCCGCTCTGCATGAAACGGGGCACTGTGCTGGGGTCCGCTGGCAGTTGGGAAGTGAGGTGAGGACATTTCCAGGAATAGAGTCTCTTACCTGAACCCTAGCTTCAGACAGTCCCAGCCTCTGGCTTAATTCCTCCCTCATGAAGGCATCCGGATAGTGAGTCTCATCAAAAAGTCTTTCCAGCTCATTCAGCTGCTCTAGTGTGAAATTGGTTCTGCTTCTCCTTTGTTTAAGCTTGGTCTGTCCATCTTCATCTTCTGACTTCACATCTTCCCTCTTCTCTTTGCACTCGTAGATTCCTGCCGGGAGGGAGAAGGGAAAAACGACACTGAGCCTCCCCTCGCACCTTTCCGAAGTTCTTTCACATGAGGGTCTCCCTCCTCTCCTCTCTTCGTCCCCAGTGCAACTTACGGAGGCAATCGGTGAGCGGGTGGGAGTCCCCGGGCCGGCCCCGGGAGAGTGAGGGGTCTGGGGCTCCCCAGGCCAAGCTGAGCCTCACTGCTGGCTTCGCGCTGGGTGGGGGGCACCTCACCCCTGGGCCAGAGGGAGGAAGGGAGCCGCCCTACCTTGCCTTTCTCAAGACCCTTCAGAAAAACTACACAGATAAATATATATTTTTTTCCGGGGTTAGGAGGAAGCAGTACCTGTGGTTGGCACGGGCAGTTCGGGGAAGAGGTTGGTACCAAAGCTGCCGTCCTCCCCCCTCCCACCCCCTGATACCTCCAGGTGGTGGGAAGAGGCGGGGGTGAGGGGCTTCTCCTTCGACGTTTTCTCCCAAAGTAAAGACGGTTATGCAAGAAGCTCCTCACCATTGTCATGGTGAAGCCACGGTGAAAATATTTGCCTCGTAAAAGAAACTTTTCCTGGGCCTGAGACCGAAACCCTCCGTCTCTCTCACCCTTACCACTCGTCCATCCTCCAAAATATCTGCCAGTGGGCCCACACGGCCTTGCACGGAGCAGCACACTCAAGGGCCATAGGTAGCCCCCCTAGCCCCCCAAAAACAGCAGGCACCCTCCCGGCTTCCATGGAGTCCAACAGGGCTCGGGGAGAGCTCGTGACCGGAGGCAGCCACTGTGCATGCTTGTCCCGAGCGGAGGAGAGGAGGACTGGGGGGGCACCCAGTATAGCACTTCGTCTTTTCTATCTTGGTGAGGGGGATTTCTTTTGCTCTGGCAAATTTTTTCCTACTTTTTTTTCTTATTCCCCCTTTTTCTTAGGGCCAGGAGAACTAAGGCACTGTCCCTCTTTTAAATACGGCTAACGAAAAGAGGAGGAGCAGGGGACACCGCTATGGGCTGAACCGGTTCCCCGGGATCCCCTGCCTGCCTGGGGCGCCCCGTCGGGTGCGCATCCACCGCGGGCACCGGCAGAGTCTCCTTTGTCGTGCCTCACCTTCTAGGTGGTGTGGGGCTGGGGGAGAGAGTTGCATCTGCGATCTCGAATTAAATCTGTTTTCCCTCCCCAAGTACACACGTATATATACATATATGTATACACACAGAAATGTATACGTGCTCATATATTAACCTATATACTTAGGAGCATCCCAAACTGCAAATGATAAACTGCAAATCTTAAGTTAATTAAACGTTATAAAGCGTCCCGAACTGTATCTGGGCTTAAGTAAGGCCGGGCCCAAGCCGAAGCTCTCGCTTTCACTTCCAGAATGAAAACTGTCCCTGGCCATGATCCGGGCTCGGGGCTGATACCGACTGCACAAAACTTTGGGAAGGGTCTGACCTCGGGAGGGAGGTGTCCGCTGGTTGTTTTTAATGATGTTTTGTTGGCATTTCTCCTGTAAGGGGAATCTCTATGAAAAGACGAGGGTGCTAACCCAGCAAACGCCTAGGGAAAATCAGGCGCGTTCAAAAGCTGCCTCTTTTCCGAGGCTACAGCATGTCCGTGATAGGTATAAAATATTAACTAGCATATCGGTGGGACTGAAATCACACGCCGGAGTCAGTTGAAATTAGACTGAAACCTGGCATGAATTTAAACTGTCACAAGCATCTCAGCTCTTTCCAACTCCTCCCTTCCATCCCCACCCCCATCCCCTCTCCGTAGATTAGATTAGCTAAACATACAAACCAGAATTTCGATTCACGGGGAATAGGGAGAGTAAAAGAGGAGAGTTTTTTCGTTCGTTCCCATTCTATTTTTTCTTTCTGAAGCATGTCCTGCTTTCACTTTTTAAAAATCATCTGTGCGAATGATTCCTCTAAACTGAACCCTCTCGATTTGCAATCTCTCGACTAGAGAAGAAAAATAAGCAGCTCTGAATGATACTGGCTTGTGCAGGACTACAGGTACCCGGATATATGATTATACCCGTCTTCTGTTTGGGGAGGGGGGTACAAAACAGAAGGATATTAAATAAACGTTCGGGGCTGTAAATTAAATCGCCCAATGTTATATTAAACAAGATCAAATAGTAGGAAACAACTGAAAGGCTGGTTGTTGTTCCCCAACCTATTAACCGGGTTTTATTACCCCAAGCTAACCAGTAGCTCCCCAGGCAGGTCCACCTGTCCAACTTGCCTAGAGACACTTTCTCAACTTCCTAATCTCCCCTCCCTTTTAATTCTGTCCTTCCCTTGCGGGTCTGTGCGGGATTTTTAGCTGGCTTGTTTTTTAAAAAAATATTTTGTATTTAATTTTCTTTTCATTAAGAGAAGGAGTGGCGTTTTGCCTCAGGTGCAGTGCTGTCCTGGCCCAGGTGAGAGGAAAGGCAAGGGACCTAGAGACTAGGCGGTCGGGCCGGCTGGTGGCTCTCGCCGCAGGGATGCTCCCTCTCCCCGGGCCCGGGCAGCTGCCTCACAGCCAGTCTCCTCTCCTCCTTCTCTGCCTCGCCGACCGGAGCCTCAGGGTACACAAACTGACCGACACAAGACAAAATGTTCAGGGATAGCCTCTCCATATCCCTCTTTCTCCCAGAAGAAGAAGCTGCAGCATCGCGACGGCCCGGAAGCAGGAAGAACAGGTCTCCTAAGGCATTAAAACTCCCCGAACAAGGTTTCCTCGTACAAAAATACACAAATAGACAAAAACCTCTGACGTCCTGCGCTGCCCCATTCCCCCAGGCGAGCGAACGCCTAACCCACCGGATCGATTTCGGATGTGAACGGGGGCTGGCGGGGGGGCAGGACCGAAGTTGTGACTTATTTTTCACGGCTACGCTCACGTTATGCATGCAGGAGTACGTGTTCCTAAGCGTGTGTCTCCGCCGCTGAGGGAGGGAGGTGGCCGGAGGAGGGAGGCAGGATGCAGGAGGCGATCCGGTTCACCCCGCCGCGGCCGGGACCGTGGCCGCGGTGAGCGACTCGCCCCCTCTGCGGAGAGCCAGGGACGGCCGGGAAGGGGGCTGGGGCTGCCGGCGAGAAGCGCGGGGCCGAGGGCTCCCAGCCGCGCTCTTACCTTCCGCCGTCCTGCCCGTGTTGAACTCCTTCAGTTTGTCCTTGTCGCTCTCTACGTGGTCTTTGAAAAGATGCACGGGGCAATGGTTACTGCTCTCGGTCATGTCCTGCAGGTTAGAGTCAGAGTTTCCAAGCTCCCTAGAGCGAGCCAACCCACTCTCCAAAACTTCCCTGTACGTGATCGTCTCCTTCTTGTTGCTGCTGCCACTGCCGCTGCTGCTGTCTTTGCTTTTCTGGTCAAAAGATTTGGATACAAAAGCTGTAAGTTCTTCCATGGCTGCCCGATGATCTTATCCACAGAGATCCACTTGTTTTCAATCGGAGATGTGGCCGTCCTCTGCACGCTGTTTTTGCACGTAGAAGATGGGCTGTATAGGGTTAGATCACTCCTGCTGTTATTTATGCCTTTCAATTTGAGATCACACTATTTATACATGGCTACCTCAGCCCAACCCCCAGCTCTCCCTGTCTCCAGCAATTACTGACTGCTCCATAGTCGCAGGCGGACTCCGAGCAGCTATCTCCCCCACCTCAGTCCAGCAATTGGCTTTCTTTTCATTTCATCACTCTTTGGCATCTTTGCACCTTGATTTAGGAAGGCAAAGAGGCAACAGCGAGAAAGAGGGGGGGAGAGAGAGGGACAGAGAGGAATAAAAGCGAGGGAGGGAGAAAGAGTTAAAAATGAAAATAGGTATTTGCATCCTGTAAATGGGTTTCAGAAATGAAAGTCGAGGAAGACTTAGTTGATTGTAAGGACATCGTGTGAGTAAAAACGGACCCACAGCTAATCAAATAACTGTGCTCCTGCAATTAAATATATCGCTGTCAAGAGGAAAAGAAAATGAGTGTTCAATAAAAAAGGTAATGAATAAAAAGCCGGAAGATGTGCATTTGTTGTAATCATTGGAAATTTTACCTGATTTGCTATTTAGCTGATTTCTCTGAACTAAATGGTCAAAATAATCAGCGAAACAAAACTGCTGTTCTAAAAGTGTTGGCTGTTGTGGCTGGCGGTGGGTGGGTGCGCGGAGGGGGATGTGTGCTGCTGCTAAATAAGTTGCGAGGCGCTTCGGAGATCCGTGTCGGTGTGTTCAGAGGATTTGGAGGGGGTTATTTGGCTAGAAGGGTGAGGAGTATCCATAGGTAGGGGATCTCTCCAGATGCATGTAAAAATTGGAGGATCTGTGCTCTTGTTTACTGTTACTATGTTGTCTGAAGATACTGTAGGGGAAAATTAAAATCTAAAACGTTTCTTTGGATGTAGACCTTTCCAGCTGCATGCAGCAGAGGGGTAATTTCTTAACATGGGAGTTTGTACACGACAAATAGAGCATTAAACCGTTCTTTTCTTTTTTTTTCTTTTTTTTCCCCTCAACGAAACGTATCCCGTTGGATTTAAGATAGAAATGGCAACAATTACCCCAACTTGTTCTTGGTAGGCTGCAGTTATTTCTCTTGTACTCCCGGAAAAATTATTATTCTGTGCTCTTGAATAGCTGCCTGAAATTTGTCTCCAGATAACAGCGCCGGCATTTCCAGCGCTTCTCCGCAACGTTTGATTCCCACGCGGAGTCGATTTTCCAGCTATTTATTTCTATCTCCTCTCCTCGGGCTTTAGCGCGAAGGCTTATTCGGTATTTGGAGGAATTTTTTCTTCTGGTTATTTGGCTTTTTACGTCCTTCTTGTTCCTTCGCCTCGAGTTTGAGATAATCAGAACCCATCACCACGTCACCCTCTGCTCTGAATTGCAACCGAAGCAGGCTCCTTGTTGGAGCTACGGGCCATTGTTTCTTTTCCAGGGGAGTGCGGGACTGCTCTAAAAATTAGCAGAATATTAAAATACTAAAAATACGTTTAATTAATCCAAAGGTGCCCCCAGCACCAGAGTTAACACCTCCACAGGAGGAGTGGAAAAATAATAATCGAGGAAGCAATTAATAAAGGGCTTTAAAAAAATCAATCTCCCCCTGTGCGAATTTAAAATGATTATCTAGGGGACAAGGATTGATCATTTGATCTAGGCACTGCGGATATCCCTGACATTTATTATATTGTTGTGTCTCGGTGGCATCCTTCCTCCTGAGTTCGTTTAACAAGTGAGGGAGCCGAGGAAGCCTTACAACTTAACAAACAGGTCTTGTCATCGCCAACGCCAATCAAATCCGAGTCTCTAATGTATATCACACGGCACCACATAAATAATAAGAGGCAAACGATAGACGGGGGAAGTAACGTATGACTGAGGAAAGATCCCGGGACGACACGCTGCTTGTGACCCTGTCATGCAGTCTGCGTGTGTAAGGGCTCGTGGTGGATTGTTGCACACGCTGGTGGCGTGGTACGAGGGTGTCACGGACACGCGGGGACACGGGCACCCGCTCCCGCGTGGGAGAGGCTCCGTACCTGGGCTGAGCCGCTGCCGCGGAAACTTTCCCCAGCCCTCGGCTCCATCGATCCCCACCGTGCCCAGTCTCCCTCTGCCTCCGTCCTAGCAAGCAGCCAAGAAGGATAAATATTTACTGACTGCTCGTCCCCAGCCCCGGAATGGCACGGTGCGCTTCGGCTTTCCCGAGCTGCCGGAGTTCGCACCAAGTCCTCCGGATCCCCCTTTCCTTCCCCCTCTCCTCCCCACAGCTCCCCCCTGTGCCCAGCCCCACGCCTGCAGCCCACGGCGGCGCTTCTCCCGGACACCCCCGCGCCCCTCCTGCCACCGCCGAAGCTCCTGCCCCCGAGGACAGGAATAAATCCAAGCCTCCTCAGAAAGAAGGGGGCAAAAGCTCTGTTGCCTGTCCCTCCTCTCTCCCTGCTTCCCGGCAGCGCGGGGGCGCCTGGTGGGAAAGCTGGTTGCCCCCTGCTTCCCGCAAACCGCAGGTCGGCGCGGGGCAGCCACTGGGTGCGACATCCCGCCGGCCACCGCCGCTGGCCGCCCTCGACGGCAGCAGAGGGGCTGCCGGGGGGGAGCCTCGCAGCCGCGGGGAACTTGCCTCAGACTCGCTCCTAAAGCGAGAAGCGAAACAAAGCACCGGAAAGGGAGAAAAACCGTGGAAATAATAAAAACAAACATACGAGGGGAAAACAAAAAAAAAAAAAAAAA
>WEKX01006780.1:77149-119727 GCA_013390025.1 Pitta sordida
CTCTCGGGGACCCGGCCGCCGTCCCACGCTGCGGAGCCCCGCGGGGACTGGCGGCGGAGGGAGTGGAATCGCGGGCAGCCCCGCGGGCGCGTAGCTCCGCGCAACGAGAATCCCTGCGAGGGATGACGGGCCCGTCCCGTCCCAGCGGGGTGTCAGGGAGCCCAGAGAGGCGTGGAGCGCCCCCGGTCCGTCCCTCTTCGCGTGGCCCTCAGCCTTGCGGAGACCTAGGGAGGGGGGGTGCAAGGGGGAGCGGGGGGAGAGCGGGGAACAATTTTGGCCTCAGTACAAAATTTGATGCCGGGTTCAAAGGGGAATTATGCTTATTTCTGCTACTGATAATGCGCTGGGGAGAAGAGATGGAGGGACGGATAAAGGGAAGGGGAAGAGAGAGAGAGAGGGGGGAGACGGAATGAACTGCCGTCCAAATCCTATTCCCTTGCAGGGATTGTGCTGCTGGGACCGTGTTCCAAAACTAAAAGGTCACCAGCGGTCCTCGGAGTTTCTCTCTGTCCGCGTCTTAGCTGGACACCCGGGGTACCCCTTTGCCATGGCACAAGCCACCCCGCTCTCCTCGATATCCCCGCGCAGGACGGGCCATCAATGGTCTTTTGAGAGCTGCCCCGACAGCCCGGCCTGCCGGGTCACCCGAGGGGCACCGAGACCCAAAATCCTCCTCCTCCTCCATCCCTACTTCCCCGGTGCACCGGACAGGAGCCCTCTGCTCTGCTGGGGGTCCTAACTTGATAAAAGGACTGTCCTGTTTATTCCCCCCTCCCTTTTTTTTCTCCCCTCTCCTCACTTGTCCCACACCCGAGCCGACCCCACGGGACTGATTCCCCAGACCCGAACCTGTCCCCTGGCAGCCCCCTACCCAGCGTGAGAGGGAGCATCTGCGAGCAGAGCAGCCTAGCAGGGGACAGTCCGGACCTTGTACTGCAGAGGAGACTTTATTTAGCGTGGTATCAATCTATGTGTTATTTTTTAATTCCTCTTTCAAAGAAACTTCTTGACCATTGTGGTTTTTCTGCGAGGTAAACGAGAGGAATAATTATGAATGAGTTTAAACGTTGCATTAGCTTTAAGCACTTCCAAGGCAAAGTATTGGGTTTCATATCTATAAGAGGAATTTGCATTTGTACATTGACTCATGGTATGACGTAGGGAGAAACCGATTTCCTCCCACCCTCCCCCACTTTAGCTTGTTTTGGTCGAAATGGAGCAAATAAGCAAACAGAAAAGTCATCGGTTTAATCCATGCTTTAATAAGGGCTGACCCGAAGAGCAAGATTTTGTTGAGTAGATAACTGAGTCCTCTCTCTCCATCTCCCTTCCTCCTGCTTTCTCCTCCTCTCCCTCCCTCCCTCCCTCTCTCCCTCTCTCTCTCTCTCCCTCTCTCTCCCGTGATTAATTCAGAGACTGTAATCATGGACATTGTACATCAAACCTTTCTGCTCACGCTACAGACTCCTGCAGATTTTTATAGGTTTACATGAAAGCGAGTAAACATATTTCAGAGGATGCCCTTTCAATCTGGCTCCATTTCCACAGCACATAATTCCAAGGACAATTTGTTTTAATAATAAGAATGGATGCAGTGTTAATGGTTTTCAATTTGTGTTTAAAAAAATTAAATATTTATAAGTATCGATCGAGGGTTTCAGGATTTTACAGACGTCTTAACACATTTCATAGATGGGATTTTTTTTTAATTTAGAAGCCTGCGTCGTATTCTCTTTTATGCTGTTTATTGATTTAAGCAGCATCCGTGTCTCAAGTGAGAGACTAATAGATTTTCATTAAAATAGGCTCTCTTAATCCTGATTGTGAAAGGATATGATTGATCCATCCAGCACACTACACATCTATAATATTAATAAAGGACATTATCATGGCAGAACTTGCTTTTCCGTCATCAGCGTACTTTTTTTTTCCTCCTTCCTTGCAACCTTAAAGATTTATTTGGGAGCCGTAAAATGGCCCACAGGAGGGAGACGCTTTGGGAAGAATACATTTTTAAATTAGGTTTTCTGGGGGAGGGCTGTGTTTTGGTGGGCTTTTGGGGAGGGGGTTGGGGGTGGGTTCAGTTTAAGTGGGAAGATTTTTTTTTTTTTTTTAATATAAAAAACCGCTATGGCAACATATGGTGAAAATTAAACTGTTTCCCCGCAAATCTAATCTTAAAACATTTATGTTGAGTTTTATTTTTAGAAAAACGTTTTAAAAGGAGTGGAAAACAATCGTGTATGAAAAGTAAAATAAAGAACATTTGAAAAGCTACAGTTCAAAGTAACAATAGCCCACTTCGCCGGCTGAAACTGTTGGACGGGTACCGTACCTGATGAATATGTTACGAAGTGGTCGGGACAGCAGCGGCTACAATAATTAATGGAGTGTGACAGAAATGCTAAAGGCTTAATTGTCTTTATTCCGATTTCTAGCAACGTAATCAAAGGGATACATTAATTCAGTACAAAAACACACAAATGCTCTCCTATCTCTTACACAGAAGCAGAGACAAACACACGCGCTCACACACGCTCACAACATCTCTTCTTTACCACAATTATTATTATTATTATATATAAATATATACACTGTATATACATATATAGTGTATATACAAAACTGCATATTTCCAGAAACATTAATTACTGATTCATTCATTACAAGGAGCCTAGGCATGTTCAAATCCTCATTTACTTTTACTTCTGGAAAATTAAACATTCACTGGGTGAATTACAATAAGCAATTGCCTTTGTGCGTAATTAATTACAATGCAGTGGGACAGCCTAATGGGCGAGTAGCCCCCTTGATTTCAGTTACCCTGAATAATTCAAGCAGAATAGGAAGGGTCTGTGAGGGGAAAAAACCAACCAACCAACCAAACCCACAAAAAACGAGGGAGGAAAAAATAAGAGGGAAAAATAAAGTTGAGAGTTGTAAAGTTTGTACTGAATTTAGCATCGCGAAATACACAGAGAGAGAATTGTTTGTCTTCTCCAGTAATGTGTGAGGGACGCTACAATTTTGAACTCTGTAATAATGATTAATAAGTCAAAAGGGCATATTTTTCTTTTATGGTATGCAGCGCTCACGGGACTATTCCGTGTACGTCTTTAAAACGAAGTAGGAATATTTACACACATGCACTGAGTTAGCAACAACACCAAAGAAGGAAAAAAACCCACGAATATTTCAGTGGACTATTACATTTTTTCAATTATTTCCCAATGAGTATTTCAATGAACTGTTACATTTTCCCAATTCACAAGGAAGATTTATGGGATTATTAAGATTTCTAGTGGAAATATTATACAGTGGAAGTTTATCGTCTCTCAGGGATTGTACACCATTTGATATCAATTTCCAGATGTTATGATCTTTTTTCAGAAAATAATTGAGTATATTAACTTCCTCCCTACAGAAGACTATTTAGGACTTTATTTATTTATTTATTTATTCTTTCTGTTAAGGGCACAACCATCCTCCCCCACCCTTCTCTTAGCAAAATTAAATTGTTGAAACATCAGAGTAAACTTCAATCAGATAATAGTTTAATACTCAAGGGAAGGAATAATTTATTTGCCACTTTATTGCAACAAGAAGCCCGTGAATTTAGCTATATTTTAACATAGTAATAAGGTACACCCGAGGCACGCAGGCACACGCCTGCCTACTTCGCAGCTTCGGGTGGCTCGGGGGCTGTGCCTGTGGGAGGCGCGGGCCCGCAGCCGACGGCAGCTCCGCCGAGGGCGCGCAGTTAAAGGAATCGACACGCGTGGTTTTAAGCGACACGTGTGTTCACCGCGTCCCGAGGTCGATGCCTTAATCCCCGCGGATCTCGGGAGTGACCACACGCGGGAACACTCACGCACCCGCACATGGACGGATCCATCCACGCCGGTGGGCATGTGCAGACACGCGTGCACACACGTACACACGTACACACATACATACATACCTACACGCACACGCATACACATACACACATGCACAAACACACACACACACGGACATATACACATACACAAACATACACATACACACACATACACATACACACACATACACACACACATACACACATACATACACACAGAGACATACACACACACAGACACACACACATACACATACACACACACACGTACATACACACACGTACACACACGCGTACACACATACACACATACACAGACGCGCGTGTGTACACACACACATACACGTACACACACACATGCACACACACACACACATGCACACACACACACACATACACACATGTCCTGCGACCCCCCGCTCTGCGGTGTGGCTCAGCTCAGCGACAGCGGCGGGATGCTTGCTTCCCTTCCTCCTTCCCTCTCTCCCTTCCTCCCTCCCCCGCGGCCGCCGGCCCGGCCGGTCACCGTTGCTCCCGTGTCAGACGGGGCGCGATATTGCCCTGCCCGGGGCTGTATCCGCGCCCGGCCCGGCCCGTCAGGAAAGATGAGTAGGAGGCAGTGACTTTGCAGCTGTGCGCAGGAGAGGTGCAGGGCGGACGCGATCCTCGTCCCCGGTTGCCACTGGTGCAGGCTGAGCGTGGGTCGGTGGCTGCTGCTGAGCTCTGCCCCGACTCACGGGCGATAATGGGTGGGTGTCGCAGCGGCATCTCCCGAGGAAGGGTCGAGCTGCGTCTTCCCAGTCCCCTCTGAGCTGGTCCTGGCTCTCGCTGCCGCCCTCAGCAGCCCTCGATGGACAGAGACGCACCCGGACGCTGCCGGGCCGCCGTCGGAAGGGGCTGGCGGGGGCGAGGGTTCACGCCACAAAAGAGATTAAGGGCTTGATTGCCCCTACATGGTGAGGTGGAGAGCAAGGGGGCTAACATTTTGCAGGTTACCTCGCCTGACGTTTATCGTGGTAGTTAAAGGGAATAAAAGAGGTGGGGGAGAAGGAGAAAGAAAGAAAATTTACTTTAAGAGACTCTGGGTTTAAATAACAGCCTTTGATATTTTGACAGTAAAATGGAAAACACTTAACAGGAGTCAAGTTTTGATGGCTGAGGCTGGCAGCGCTCCCTAAAATTATATTGTCTTGCCTGATGCTTCAAATTGCACCCAGGACCTTATAATGTTTCTCCAGGTCTTTATCTGCAGCCTTTCTGGTTGCAAACTCATAATTGTATTGTTTTACACCAGTAAACTAAGCAAGTGATAGTGGAATAAAATCCACGAAGTGCACACACAGACCAGCTCTCCAGCTAAAGCAGTCTGTTCTTTGGAAGTTGTAAAGGCCTGCAAATTAAATACCAATTACTGGAAGCAATAAAATGGTTTTTATTGCACAAAATCTACTTAAAGCAGAAAAGAATAGTCGTTTTATTTTGAGGAGAGGGAGGGAGGGCAGTTCATGAAGACATATATTGGCAGAGAAAGATTATATACAGCGCCTGCATGAGGCCACAATGGAAACATTCTATGGCCCACAGCAGACAGGGCTTCCCCCCATGTTATATGAAGGAGAGTTCTGCAGAGGTGCTTATGATAGGGATTATTGTAGGTGAGACTTTGAGAGGTGGGAAGCTGGGGAACAGTAGGCGTAGGTAGAAGCAAATGGTGTAACCAAGTTATATGACAGCAGTTTGATGTCCTTTTAATGTCCTTGCCAAATTAAGTACTGAAAAGTTGGTGGTGAGAACAACCTGACTTGTCCTTTTTCCCTTGCCCTCTGTTCCTTCCCTTCTTTGGGGAAGAAGGAGTTACTGACTTTTTACCTTATGTACACCAGCATGTAAAGGCTCCCAATTCTCTGTTGTACTCCCTGGCCCCCTCAGTCGGGTAGCCCCTGGAAGGCAGCATGAGGAGGTACAGCCAGTAGTGCTCCCTGGAGTTAACAGTCCCACAGCAGGGCTGCTCTTCTCCCACAAACATCCTCAACTTTCTGCAGAGGAAACCGGTATCAGCAAACCTGCCAGTGGGAGGAATGTTTACTCTCTGCTTTGCCTGACTTCAGCTGCCCTTCACCACAACAGTCTTGTTGTGTCTAGCACAAAAAAAAAACAAACCCAACAAAACAAAAAAACCCCAACAAAACAGAAAAAGAAGAGTAGAAGTAGACAAAAAGCCATACTCTGGCAGAAGAAAAACAGTGGGATATGTGACATGACATACTTCACTTAAAATGCTCAGCCCTTGAATTGCATATTGAAACCTCTCTCAGTTACGTGTCCCTTCCTAATTTTCCTAGGATTTTATTACTCCCAGAACATCCCATCCTTGTGGTTTGCCCTCATATTGTTCTTGTGATTCACCTGTGGCTTCACTTAATGCCAGAAACTGCCTGTGAACGGGGCAGGACACAGCTCTTGAGTGCACCTACCATGCATGGTGGATCATGACACTTTTGCTGATGGGGTCATTTTGTTGTTCCTCTTTAAAACGGATTTGAAAGAGTGGGTTTGGGTTTTGGTTTTTTTTTTTTCAATGACAAAAACAATTCAAGGATTGCAATCTTGTTTCTTAACATAACCTTATTCTAAGTTAACTAAATTCTCCGACTGACCAGAGTGTATTACACAGAGTCAGGTTGTGGCAACAAAAAAGGTCTTCCAAGCTTAGTATCTGCAAGCGTGCAGGCTTTCAGTAGATGAATTGGATTTAGAAATGCTTAAAGACTAGATGTGACCAGACTTAGCAGCACAGGAAAAACTGAAACTGCCATGCAATTAGTGACATAAAGATTCCCCACTTTCGCCGTGTAAAATCTACAAGATCGGAAATTACTAATTTAAGCTGCTGCACTGCTGCTTGTGCTGCAAGGAGAGGAATGGTGCAGGCAAGACTTGGACTGTGGGTTCCACATGGCATTTGCCTGGCCTAGAGGAGCTGTCACCACCAGAACCTGGGTGTTGTAAAGGGCCTTGAGATGGTACTTCCTTCCAAAGAGCACTGAGAAATAATGGTCTTGGGATAACTGAAGTGGTGGAGTCACCCTCCAGCATCAGTGGAAAGACTGATGTTGGTGGGGCAACTGGCACCAGAACCAGCAAAAGTTTCTTTCTCTGCTCAAAGTGGAAGGGCCTTGGGGCTTACTTTCCCAGTTGATAGTCCTTTTTACTCAGTTGAACTTTCCCCCGACCCCTGCAGCAAGAAGTACCTTGTCAGTGGTTTGCCCAGGCTTCACTCACAAGGGCTCAGAACCTCAGAACTAGTTGGGCCTCCTGATATGAGCCCCAAAGAAGTGGAGGCCCAGGGCTGACATCTGCAGGCCCCTCTATTGCACTGGGTCCTCATTTAATGCTGAGTGAGGAAAAGATGTGGGAAATAAAATGTTTACTTGCATAGCATTGCTGCTGTGCTCAGGGCAGTGGGTGAGAGTCACTGTCAGATACAAGAGTGTTTATTCATTTATTTTTCCTTAAAGAGGGGAATTCTATACTCAGTGTTGCTAAATAAGTAGGACTTAGGCTACTGCGCACCCAAATCACACCATGCGCTCCTGTTTACACCCTTCACTACATATCCACACGCACAAATATTCACCTATTGACAAGGCTGTGGAGGTTTCTGGTTTTGTTTAAAAATTGGCCTCCTGCAGCCTCCCCTTAGTTCCTCTGGGTGCACATGAGCAGCTGTGGAGAGCTGCAAGGCTAGCCAACAGATCTTGTAGCCCCCACAGATGTCAATTAGTTTCTCTCGGGCTTCCTTTGGATACTCTGGGGTCTTGAGACCTCCATGTGCTGACTTATTTGTAAAGCATGAGTTATTCACTAACTGTGTGTTACTAATTAGAAGATTATCAGCTCTTGGTGGTTCGCCTGCCTGCTGTAGTGAGGTTCCAAGGAAACCCTCATATGGACCATACTAAAGGAAAGCATCAATTGATTACTCTGGTGGGACACACCTGCTTTACGCATTAAGGAGGAACTGGAGGGATATAAAAGGCTTTGGAGGCTGTGAGTGCCTTTCCGGGCTTGGGACCCAGAAAGACACTTGCTGCAGCTGCACCACTGTGGGTTGGTGAGAGCTGGCCAGCTGCTGGTGAAAGCAAGCCCAGGGATGTGGGCCAAAGGTTTCAGGAAAACATGCAATGAGCCCATGTTGGGCTGTAGGAAATAGGTAAAACTTATGTAAACTATTCTGGAAACCAGGAGAAGACAATGAGTTGGGTGCTAAAAGTACAAGGAGGAAGGGAACATCGCCTCTAGATACTGCAGCTTTTTAAGATAGTTAAATTGACTGCACTCCTCTGGGAATCAGTTTTAGAGGAGGCAAAATTAAGTGTCTTTAATTTGTCTATTTTGTTCATCCTATATATTTTTGGATCCTTCCTGTGCTAATGAATCCTTGCTGTGTTCATGGGGAGTGAAACTTGTTAATATTAACAGAGGTCATCATGGCCTTTCTCCGAGCAATCACTGTCCTTCCTGTGACTCCATCAAGCATTCAGGAGGGTCATGCCGGGGAAATAGAAGGTTTAGCTCAACCCGCCTGAAGTTTAACCACTTGTCTTTGATAGAAGACCCACTTTGATCTAAGGTATGGCATGAAGTGCAATATATAGTTAATATATATAAGCTTATTTACAGAAAAAAGAAATCAAAAGGTTGGCTTTGCAGTAACATGAAAGTCTCTCTGCAGATAAAATCCACCAGTGCGAGTCAGAAGAAGATAAGTTTGTGAATAAAAGAGGGTTTGGTGATGCTGCTGCTGGTCTGGAATATATCTGGGGTTTATGATGTGTGGCTGTGTTAGAAATTTTCTGTGTGCTGTTAAGTCACTTCTTAGTATTTCTCTGCCTCAGTTTCCCACCTGCAAGGTGGGAGTTAAATAGAATATTTCATCTTCTCTTCATTTGTCTGCCTTGTCTACACCATCTAAAAAGTTTAGGGCATTGTTCCTGCTTTTGTTGTGTCTACTGCTTGGCAGTTTTATGTTCCTTGGGACCCTTAGGCATTTTCCATAACACAGATAATAAGTTTAACAGGTTTCTTTTTTCCTTTTCCCTTGGCCACAGAGTTTATCACATCTTGTTCTCATGAGCCAAATGCAGGAAAGTATCTTCACAGCATCTCTGTGGGATCTCTGTGCCTCAGTGAACAAGGTCTTGCCAGATTACAAGGAAATACAGTGATCCTCCACATAGTCGCGATCCATAATTTGCGGGATCCAATTAGTCGCTGCTGACTTTCCAGCGAGTTGTGGGACTTGGCGCATGCTCAGAACCTACCGCAAACCCAGTCTGCTCAGGATTATGTAAATTGGTCCCAGCCGGGANGGAAGTGCAGTCGCCAAACGCCTCCTCCTTTGTGCCCACAGTTAGGCAGGTTCCGTGGCCGCGGCTGGCACTGGTGCGCCGTGGCCGACACTTGCCCGCCACAGCCAGCACTCGCCCGCTGCGGCAGGTGCTGGCCCACTGCAGCCGGCGCTCACCCTGCTGCCAAACGCAGCAGCCGCCTGCCCCCTCCCCGAAACACAGCCATGTCGGGCACCTCTCAGGAAACCGAGACAAGCCGCGCTCTCAGGATCGTCCTCCAGACCTTATTAGGGGAGGGAGNACAGTCAGACAGGTCCCGGGGCCAGCGCAGGGTGGCCGCCACCACGGGGCCAGGGCCAGCTGGCATGGCCATGGGGCTGGCCGCAGGGCAGTTGCCCTACGGCGGCACTGCCATAGCCCCGATCTGAAAGAGTTTTTGGGACTGCGCCTCTAACTCTCTGCCGGGGCTGGTGCGGGGAAACCTCCCATGGCTCCTGACACACATGGGCATTACCTGAGTCGGTCTCGGTGGAGGCTCAGGAAGTGCAGTCGCCAAACGCCTCCTCCTTTGTGCCCACAGTTAGGCAGGTTCCGTGGCCGCGGCTGGCACTGGTGCGCCGTGGCCGACACTTGCCCGCCACAGCCAGCACTCGCCCGCTGCGGCCGGTGCTGGCCCACTGCAGCCGGCGCTCACCCTGCTGCCAAACGCAGCAGCCGCCTGCCCCCTCCCTGAAACACAGCCATGTCGGGCACCTCTCAGGAAACCGAGACAAGCCGCGCTCTCAGGATCGTCCTCCAGACCTTATTAGGGGAGGGAGAGTGGCTATGGGCGTGGCATACTTGACTACGTAGTGGGTTTGCTATCTTTGTGGATTCCAGGACTCACGTGAAGAGGGCCAGACCCAACAACCCGCAAGTAACGGGGGATTACTGCAATGCCTAAAAATTGCTGCTGTCAGATAGGCTGACCCATTGCACTTGTTCTGCTTGCCACATGAGTCCAGATTACCAGTGACACTGGAAATAACTGCTCTTCTAGTGTCTGAAACACTGAACAGCAGAGGGGTTCCTGTGACCCCATACTTGCATGATGAAGATAGAGAAATCCTTCAGTGGGGTGTCTGGGAAGGGTAAAGCCCATTTAAAAGTGGCAAGTCATTTTTGTGTGTCCATTTCCTCTCTAATCTGAGACAACAGGTCCAGATTTCAAACAGTGTTGTCAATTCCTGTTGTCTTCAACCCTAGTAAGTTAAGTACTGTGCTCTTCAAAAAGTCATGTCCCTCATGTCTCATAAATCGTCAAAAGGTGAGGCACCTCAAATTAGAGAGTGTATTCAATAGGGTTTAAGTAATTACTTTTTTTTTTTTCCATTACAGCATATGATCAGATTAAATCTGGCAGACCTAGCTGGAACAGTTTTAAAAGTTACCATCACCAGCTGCTTATTGCTGTTCCTCTGCCAGAGGTTACCTCCATCTCTCACACATAGAAAGAGTGATGTAAGAACAGACCTTGGTCATGGATATGCAGCAGTCAGCATCTTAGAACAGTCTTGCTTTCTCTTTGTGTGCATACATAGCATGGTATGCAGGGAGTAAGTGTCGAGGAGTACTAGAAATGAAGTTTGGACAGTTAAATGCATGTGCAAGGGTTTGGCATTGACTAATTCCTACCTTTTATGAATATGTGAATAAAATTTATTGGAGTATTCTGAATAATTTTTTTACATATATTTTGATGAAATAGCTCGTGATTATTTTTCAAGAAGGCCACAGATGCAACTAATTTTAAGTATAACTTACCAGTAGTATGTCATGGCAAACATGGTTATGTTTTTTGTCCTTTATTTTCTAAAACTTTTAAATTTTTTTTCTCTGTATTTTTTTGTTTTCCTATGGCAAATATTCAGGCTCTATGGACACATATTTGGTAATGCTTGGAGAGAGAGAGGAGATATAAAAATGATACTGTCCTTCAGAGAATTATAATGCGAATGAGAGAAGAAAACTCCCTTTGTGGCCTGTTTGTGCATTACCAGGCAACCTTCTTATGCTTTTCCTATCTTCAAGATCCTTCATGTTCAGCTACATCATCCTTTTATATTGGATGAAATGTCAAATTGTGCTCAATTCCTATTACAGTTATACCCCGTCCTTCGTGAGGAACGGGACAGGCCACGGGCCTCGTGAAAAGCTAAACTCACAAAGAAGTGCAGGTCGTTAATATGCATGCAGGCCACACCCATTGCCCCACTCCCCAGCGCTCTGGAGCGCTGCGGGCACGTCTCTTTTTCTCCCCTCGGGCTCTCTGTGCACGGAGGAGCAAAGGGAACCGTTTCTGAGCCCCCTCTGACTCGGGAGACCCCCTGCCATCCTGAGAATCCATGGGCCTCGCTGGGCCGCCGCGACCATGCGTTCACAGCCCAAACCCCACACCAGTGCTCCTGCTCCCTCCCCAGTCCCGGCGCTCGCCGTGCGCTGCCCATCCCACGCCGCCTGTCCCGTGCCACCCGTCCCGTGTGCCGCCGGCTCTGCGCGCTGTGCGCTGGCCCAGCAGAGCCATGCAGCACAGGTGGGTTCAGCTGTGGCAGCAGAGTGAGCATGTTCTGCTGGCCGCTGCGGCCAACCCCACTTTCCTGGGGCACTTCCCTTCCCCGCCTGTAGCCATGGAAACAGTAACACGCGCCCAGCGGGGGTCAGTTCCCCAGCTGCGCTTAGAGTAGCAGGGGACAATGTGACTCCCGGCCCTCCACGTGGGGCCGGGCTGGCACCGCCCCACAGGGAGCTCTGGCACCGCTCCTCAGTGGAGCAGAGGCACTGAGCATGCGTCAGCCGGATAAAATCACAAATCCTTGAATCAAAACTGCGATAAATTCACCTCGCAAATGGGTGGGGTTGTAATGCAGAGGTCGTAATGCAGCGGGGATTCACTGTATAAAATTATAAAATAAATCAGCCTCTAGTGTCATCACGGTCCCCACACCAGAGCAGCAGAATACACTCCATCTAGAGTGAGATACTCCTGGTGAAATGGCCAGACATTTGTGAGTGGGAAATGAATTTAGATGCGTCACAATGCTTGAAATACTGCCTGCCTTCTTCACTAGATGTTTTCAAAGGCTTGACCTCAGGAATTGATTTTCAGATGCGTTCACATGTTAATCTCCCTGTTTGCCTTTAGAAGTCCAACCTCAGAGCCTGGACAGACATCCACACTGCTGAGTGTACCACCACACTTAAATTTTTCATTTCTAAGGCCAGTATCACTTTCTCATTGTCACACCTGGGGTAGGAGAAGGACCCTCAAAAGATTGATCCAAAACATCTAATTAAGGGTCTTTTTCTCAATCTCTCCCTAATCTTACTCTCCCTAATCTTACTGCATGAAGGTCTTAATCTCCCTAATCTTACTGCATGAAGAGTATCTTCATGCAGTAAAGCTGTACCTATCAACCTTCTAATGTCAGTACTTAAATTTGGTATCTACTACAGCCCATAGAAACAACTCCACCTCCTCCAGTCATAATCCCTCTCCTTTCCTCCTCTTTGTTCCCAAAAAGGATGCTGTACTAAGCCAATACCATAGACTACCATGGCTCAACCCAGGAGCATACTCATTGCATAGATCTGATGACTACCAGGCACCTCTGGAATCTCTGTAGCCAGTAGCTGACTTGGTGCACACCAACCAGTAGTGCAAGTTAATTTCCCTGGAAGTGCATAAACACAGACCAAAGTAAACTCAACAGAATGCAGAGGACATGAGTGTTAAAATCCACTTCAGTACAGTGGTGAGTGTCCCTGCCTTTCATGCGGGGAGACCAGGAATTCAATTCCCACCAGGGAGGCAGTGGTACTGTTTAAGATTTGGACTTGATGACCCCTCTGGGTCCCTTCCAGCTCAGAATATTCTGTGATTCTGCTGTGTTCCAAACACTATTCTCCTCTAGAGATCAGCTCCTGCTGGGACGGGCTGCTTGCTAATGTAGACATCACTGGGATACACTTCCCTGTTGTACTTCTCTGGGTGGCAGACAAGCGATGAGATGCTTCCCCATAGTTTCTGCATGAAGTACTGAATACTAGATCTTTTATCACTCAGAAAGCTGAAGGAATACAGTTGGTCATTCAGGCACTGTCCTCTATACAACTGTACTTGCCATACCTTTCAATGAATCCACTTATCAATGTTATCTTGTGCTAAAGTCAATTGCAGATAACCAGTAGTGGCACATATGAAGCTTACACATTATGCCAGACAGCAGCATTTTTCTTTACAACAAAGCGAGGTGCAGTGTAACTTTTAACTCCTTAAAAGCCTGTGGAGAGATACTAGATGTAGAAACAGCTGGGAAATAAGAATTTAGATAACAATAAATTAGTTCTATATACACTTTGCCAAAGTAACATCCACAAAAAAGTGGCAAGTGTACTAATAATTGCTTTCTTTGATAGTATCAAAGTGTGTGAAAGTGTGTGTATGAAAGTATCAAAGACTGTGGAGAAGAGTAAATAAAAGATATCATGCAGATATTTTAGTCTCTTGCACTGATGCCAAGTACTTGCTATATTTAGGCCTCTTTTCCATGCAGAGTGAAGACAGCATCAAGGACATGCAGTCTGCCCCAAAAAGTGAAAATAAGCCAGCCTTATTATTGATAGAGCTGCAAACCCTTATCCAGAAGCCTTCAATAGTCAAGGCAATTGCAAAGGAACAAGCAGATGGACCGGAGTAGATTGACTGAGTGTGAATCTAGCAGAGGTTTCCGTGAGAGTTATGTAAAGCTCCAGAGTTCCTCTAAAAAGTTCAGAGAAGGAATTAATCTCCAGAGAGCTATAAAAATCATTCCTGGGGACCAGGAAGGTCTCCTACAGTTCTCTATCATCTTGAATGTGTAGAAATATGTAATAGAAACACTAAAATTAGCCTTAATGGAGATGATTTAATATGAGACTACCAGACAAAGAAAAGGTAGAAGGGATATGAGGCTTTGGCACCTAGACTAGCAGGTCCTTGAAGTCATGCCAGATCTACATGGAGCATCTCAATTCTGGAAAAGAAGAGAGAGCAGAATAACATGGAAGAGCAGAATGGGATTGGAACCAGAAAGCAGTCAGAAGAAGATACAAATGAAAGAGAATAAATCTCAGATCCTACGTAATGCCACAGCTGGGATACAAAGGCAGAAGAGAGGAAAGAGGGTAATCATTGACAACTCCTAAAAGTGGGTACATGAAAAAACAGAACACCATCACAACTCTAAAGCTCCAGGAGATCTAAAGAGGAGTCACCATGCTGCTCCTCTTGTCCTGTGTGTCATGGAATCTAAAATCTGGAAACACCATCTGGGCTATGTGGACCCAAGATTGGGGGCATGGGAGTGTGCAGGTGTGAGAGAAGGAGCCAGATGGAGTAGTTCTACTGTAAAATAAAGTTACCTTTCCTTTCTATAAGGTCTCACCCTGAGCTCTGCTACACAGTTGCTGCACGGCTGCAATAGTATAACACCTTAATTAACAGAGGAGAGAACAACAAGACAAATTTGGTACAAGGGTTTTAAAGGGAAATTTATTCAGGTTCCTACATCTCACAGAAAGTAGTAACTAAAGGATGTAAGCAAACAGCTACTATGAAAGCCAAGGCCAAATCAGGCATTTCTTCCCTTCTATCACCAATATACTGGAAAATTAAAATGCTGATTAATGAAGATGACATTACGATAGGCAGCCCTTACAACTCGTACATAATTCAAAGGGTAAGTTGAGATACAGGTGTTGATAGCTTAAACACACACTGACATGGAAAGTGCTAAAGCAATAGTGGAAAGAGGCACTTATAAATTATGGAAACAAACCATTTCAACAGGGCAGCTTTCCACTGGAGTAGAAAATGCAGAACAAGAGCTACATAGTGCTACACCGGTGATAAAGTGATGAGAACCAGAAGAGGCTTAGCTCAATAGCTGACGAGGCTTCAGACCATCAGTGTAGTTTCAGGCAATCAGGGCCTCCAGGGCTAGGGATGAGCATTCAGAGCTCCGGACCTGCAGATGCCGGCGTTCAGATTTGGAAGCTTCTCCTGCACAACTGGCCTCTGTCAGGGACAAAAAGGGCTATGGAAAGAGCTGTTTCTGGCTCCCACTGCTCTGCTCAGCTCCAGAGGGCCTTCTTTTTAACACAATTTTCCTTCCTTATTTATTTTCTTCACATTTAACCTTAGCAGAGATTTGGTTTGACTACTGGGAAGAGGGGAGTACGCTTACGCAGATGCATGGGGCTTAACTACAGCTTCAATAGGTTTGGTTATATATGGGTATGTTAAAAAAAGGGAAAGTGAAAGAATTTGAAAAAAACACCAAAAAGCGAATGTTTTAGTGTTAGGATATATGTCCTTAACAACTGTCTTTTGCACAAGTTATTGGCAGCAGTCTGGACATAAGACTATTAAACCACTGAACCTGATAGTGAAACAAATGAGACCTAAAAATGGAGTAAGTGCATATATTTTTAATACTTGTATGTAATCTTTTTTTTGTAACTTACTAGTAAGTCATCTTTTTTAAAGGTATTTAAATTTTAAGTAAAGACCACCTGTAACATGGTTCTGAGATGTTCCATCCTGAAGTATTTTCACATGGCTGATATCAACTATGTGTCCTCTCGTTCTATCACTTACAGAATCACAGAATCAGTAAGGTTGGAAAAGACCATAGAGGTCATCGAGTCCAACCTATCACCTATTACCTAACCTAGCCAAACCTGTTACCTAACCTGTTGCCATCCTGCTACCAACACACCATCCTACCTATAACACACTACCCTAATATCTAGGTCATCCCACCAAGTACTTCATCCAACCTTTTCTTAAAGACCTCTAGGGACGGTGACTCCACCACCTCCTTGGGCAGCCCATTCCACTGAGAGATCACCCTCTCTGTGAAAAAGTTCTGCCTAATGTCCAGTCTAAATCTCCCCTGATGAAGTTTAAGACTGTGTCCTCTCGTTCTATCACTTACAGAATCACAGAATCAGTAAGGTTGGAAAAGACAATAGAGGCGTGGTTGAAAAGTGTCTGGAAATGGTTCAGAAGTATAAACAAGGAAAGAGGGGTTGGGCTTGAATTTTAGGGGGGGGGTGTGTATTTACTTATGTCTCTTCTGGCAAAACTCACAAACCTTCTTCAGAATCCTCTTTTTCCACAGGTTTCCTCTTATTTGAGCCAATGCCATCCACAGCCCCTTATTCAATTTGCAGCATTGCCCTATGCTGAATGTGTTTTTACAAACCTTCAGGGTTCCACACATTTCCAACTGCTCATTTGGGGGAAATAAAAGGCCTAGCTATTTGAACAATAGCAAAAGCCATGGAGTTAAATTTATGTGAGAGAGGTGTGACAAATAAACAAGCAAAACTCCTCTTTTGAGTGCTCAGGAAAAGGTATAATGAAATTCCACAGCAATAAATGGAATTACTCCACATACAGACTCCTTCAGGAGGCCATGACCTGATCACCAAATGGTTAGACTAACCCCTGGTTATTCTGGGAAAATGCCACCCTGGTATAAACAGTCATAATAATGGTGAGTTCAGGAAATCTGTAGCCATTTTTATAGCATGGACTTTTCCTTCCAACACGTGGCTGATTGATAACACACAGTGGCAGCAGCAGAGATTGAGGGTGTGGACCACACACATGGTTTGCCTACAATGTTCAACTGGGACATTGTCCTCAATTCCTAGCTGTTCTCTGGAGATGTCAAAGTTGTGTTTCAGCACACAGTCCTTGCTTACTACCGTCTGCCTGAAATCAGTGTTCTTGCCCAAGCAGGTTGACCCAAGCACACTAAGATAGGACATACACTTCTCTGGCTGGATGCCAGAGATTCACCCACAACCTCTCCCGGAGGACAAAACTGGAAAAAAAATTATCACAAGCAAAACAAGGCAAGCTACAAGTGAGAAATATAAAGGATTTATTTATTAACTAACAAGATCAGAGCTTAATGTGAGAAGCATCATTTTAATGGGNGAACATTTCTACCCCTTCTCTGGCCGGCCTGGGTGGGGGGCCTTCATAGCTTCTCAGCTTCTTACAGAGGCCCTGCTCTGGCAATCTACATCTTGCTACTAACTTTTTTTTCCTTTCTCAAATATATTGTTCACAGAGACCCCTCTATCTCCTTCTGCTCGTGACCTTGATCTCCATGGCAGCGACGGGGCCTAGGCAGAAGCTATTAACCCCCTTGCTGCCAGAGGAAAAAAAAAAACAAACCATGACAACTTCTTAGCTATGTACCACATGTAAAGTATAAACTATAGAAGTTCCCCATGAAAAAAGTCCAAGGAACACTGTGCCACAGAATAGAACTAGAAAGAGAACATGATTATGTAAAATGTCAGACTTGCCTGTTCATTTTGCTTGACTGAGTGAAACATAGAGAGTAAACTGAGTACATAGCTGATGACAAGTGAAAATGATCTTAAATTAAATGCGTAAATTAATCACTCTTTAAAATATAACATTGGAGGTATGTATTGGGTAATGAGAAGTAGAAATGCATTCACATCACTCAAGTTGACTTATCTAAAAGTTAGGTGTCCAGTTAAAGCTGGTCGTGTGGGGTTCCTCTGCTATACTGCATAAAATGGCTGTCACCTCAAAAGGGGAATTTGTCCTGTTTCACTTGTATTACCCTTCTCAGCCTATGCTGCATGCTTCCCCTCCCAGACAAATAGCTTTCTGAAGGACCTTTGTCAAGTCCAGAAGTATCCCAAGAAGCTCTCTGAGAATCATGTCTTACTCTAAAGCAAGATAAGATGGGTCTTACCTTCCTATGCACTACCATGGACTCAAAAGTTATTGCCTGTCACCTTCATAATTTATTAGAAGTAACTATAGTACAGTCTTATTTTGGTAACAATGTGCTGTGGCACATGTTCTACTGATGATAACATCCCACAGTTTGAAAGCAAACCCTTTCAGTTCTCATAATAAATGTAAAAGTACCTATTGCCTTCTGCTGTACTGAATAAGACTCACTCATGTACGTATCAGTCTCTATAACTCCAACTGCTTCTGCATTATTCATACACAGATTACTCCCTGTAAAGGGGGATATAAAAAAAATATTGCATTTGTGTATCTTTACATTTAAGCGTCTCTGAATGTGAATAATATAAAGACAGCTTTCACAGTATGGACTAGTTGCTTATAATTTGAGGATATCAAGAAAGGCGAGTAATTTATCTTGTGTTTTTAAATAGCAGTTGTTTCACTGTCTATGTGGCTTTGTCTACCATCTAGCTTGTACTGTCAGATATTGCTACTGTAGGAATATCAACTTGACTTATGCCGACTTTTTCTACAGTGATGGTTTACGATAAGGAAAATATTAAGGCACGTGGCTCATTTAATCAGCAATTTTGCAAGTGTTTTACTTATGTCACAAAGAACAAATTGGGTTTAGCATTTGGTATTTAGAATGCAATATGCAGCATAAGTTATTCAAATCAAAGCAACATAAATCTTTGTACAGCAAAGGCAAAGCCTCAGAATTCATTGCTGTGTGTTACAGCTTTGGATAGGACAATGACCTCTAATCAAAACTCCTCAGTACAGTCCCTACACTTAAGATGCCAACTTGCCACTAAGGACCTGATTATCTATAAATTTATGGGAACCTGCAATAACTGATGTTTGCCTCCTGATAATGTTTTCTGACACATATCAGGAGATTCAGCTGGTCTGTGTTTGAGATTATTGTACAGAATCTGCAGTTTATACAGCCAGCAAGTAGACAGAAGGTCCATTTGAGACCTTTAGCTATAGAGAAGCACATAAGGAAAACCGTTTCCATAGAAACATGCCCCACAGCTGTAGTTAGGATAGGAAAAATAGTTTTATGATTATTTCAATGAAGTTCTATCTTTTGTTTTCAATGCAAGATGTATACAATAGACTTTTCATAGTGTGATGTCAGTGTATCTAAGGTCTTACATGTGATACTCACTCCAGAGTGAAGGATCTACCTTTTCCTTATGTGTTCCTAAGAGTTTTATTAGATTGTGTGCAGTATTCATAGCACAATGTTTTTTATATAAAACAGTTTTGCTTTTTAGTATTTGTTCTCCGTACAATAAATGCTTACTTTTACATTAACTCAAAAAACTGGTAAATAAAATGCTCAGATAAAAAGCAAAAAACCAGATAAGCTCCATGGGGATAGGATATCCAGTGATTCCAGGAGGATATGAATCAGGCTGAAAGAGAACTACAGGAAATTACAGAACTATAGGATAACCAAGGATGGGCATGAATAATTTCCTAACAGTTTGGCAACATCTTTCACCATTCACACAATTTCCAATTCAGGTGGAAAATTTCTAGCTAGTTCTCCAGAAATGAGAAGTTTGGTGCAGCTCCAAACTAGTTAATCCAAGATACTTCTAGGAAAATTTTGGGTCCTGCCTCTTTGCTTGGCTGCAAAAGCACAAGGCAGAATCTGTCTTGTGGAGGTAAGTAGAGAGATCTGCATGTCTAATCGAGATTTTTCTCCCTTTCACTTCAAAAGTGTCAACAAGGCTGAAAATTTCACCTTCCTTCCTGGCATAAGCGTGGACTTCATTAGCTGCTTCCATGGACATATGCAATGAGCAGAGGAATATGATGCTCAGATTTTTTTCTTAATGAGTTTGAAATTAGTATACAGAGTTGTACCAAGTCACACTGTGGGCTGGGAAATGCAGGAGTAGAAGCTGGATTTTGTGCATAAGTGAATGAGCTCAGTAAAGGATTCAGCACTGAATGTCTTGAAATCCATTGCCACGCCATCTGTGGCATAGGTATGGTGTGCTTATGATAATAAGAGGGGGTTTTTTAATTATTCTTTCATTTCCAAATAGGATTGAAAGCACATCCTCCTGGACAAATTTTGTTTGTTGACATCATACCCAGGCAAAAGCAATGAAAGTCAGACAGATATCTGTCTCAATGTTTCTGACCACAGCAAAATCCAGAAGTCACATTCCGTACACTGAGGGAAGACAGAGCCAGATAAAATATATTTACAGGATATAATAGCTTACAGAGAAAAAGGAAAGGTTCTTCAGTTAGATATTATCCCACATACAGCTTAACAGAGCTGTGCTTCACAGGCCCCATCTGCCTACGAGTGGTCTCTGTACGATGCTAAGTATTAAAGTTGCAGGTTTAAGTTGGTGCTTAAAATCAGATGTTGTCAGTACACCTAAATGACTCAGTCCTGCTTCAGAAGTGATGTCCTACAATCCATCAAGTCAATAAAACTTTATAACTCCCAGGCAACTGATGCAGAAACTGACTTTGGTAGAACATGTATCATTGCTGCCATTTTAGGAAAGTAACTTCAAAATTTAATGGCATTAAGAAGCAAGAGGTGACTTTATATTTGCTAATTGTACAAAATTCCACAGTAGCACTACAGGAAAAAGGAAAAAAAAAAGAAATAACTGTGTAACATTTTGTGCACTCTTTTAGCAATAACTTACAAATGCTATACCAATGTGAATTGGATTGGCTACAGAGGATTTGAAAAAGTACTTCAATAAAAATAACAATAATCCACAGTTTAGTAAAATGCAACCAAACAATTCACATATACAAAACCCCCCAACAAAAACCCGAACATAGCATAAAACTGACAAACTAGAATCCCAAAACAAAAACAAACAAACAAAAACCACATACCAAAAAACTCCCCACCACTCCCATATGCCTTCAAAGCACCTCCAGAGAAAAATTTTTTTCCAAAACAGGAATCACTAGCTTAGTCATCTTCTTTTCAAGTTTGCAATATAAACATTCTTGAATTCTCAACAACTATAGCAATGCTTCAAGAAGATTTTCCTCATAGCATTTAATTTGTTAATGGAATTTGTATGCACCATTCCAAGAAGTATGTATAAGGAAAGTTGGCCTCATTGCTTGTGACGGCCAGACAAGGGGAAGAATATTTGCATCATACAAAATCTATCCATTTTCTCCTCACAGAGACATAATTACACATTCAGAACCTAGAGAGGTGGAAGAGTCAGCTCAGATTCCACCTAATTCTGTAGGATTAATCACCATATCAATTCTAATGGTAAGAAAAGAGCTGAGTGTAATTTCCTCTTCTGCCTTGTGGTATAGCAGATTGCATATGATTGCACGTATTATTTTAAGGTTCTCTAGAGAAAATTTCCCCAGGCTTCCCTACAAGGACTTTCAACCACAGTACAGCTTTTCAGGGGAAGAATATTGGAAAAAACAGAAACAGAGAATTTAAGGAGTATAGGAAGAAAGTTTCAGATCAGGTAGAGGCAATAAAAGAGGGAGAAAATTCATCATGATATCTGCAAATGAAAGAGGAAATCCTGGACTGATGAAAGGAATAGCCAAAATTACTACTGACTTAGTGGAGCCCAGAGTTGATTCCAAGGAAGAAATTTGTGCTGCAAGGGAGAACTGTTAATAGAATCAGGAGTCCCAAGTTACACCAGCAGCGGAATTGCCACATTTTCATACAAACTTGAGTGCCACGAGCTGATATTTGTAGATGCACAGAAAAAGGGAAATGCAGTGGAAAGAGTCAATGTAGTCATATATTGCTGCTGGCAGAATCAGTAATATACAAAAATTTTGATAGAAGGTGAAAACAGAAACATCTTTGACTTGGAGAGTGCACGCAAGGTATAATCTTGTCCTCTCTGGAAGCTGAAAGGACCCAAGGAGCTGCAAACTGACATTGGGAAGTGACCCAGCCTCCTCAGCAGCCTGAGCCATCAATCTGGGCGTGGCTGAAACTTGTGTTCAGCATGGAGCCAGAAACTTGTGTTCAACGTGGCCAGAGCCAACCCCAGCCCCACTTGCTCCAGCCTAAATAACTGTTCTGTCACAGCAGAGGTATCTCTGCCTGCCCATTCTGGAGGTGGAGGAGAGAGTGGGGAGGGGGGATGGGGAGACGGTAAATGAAGGTAAGCTTTGCCTTGTTTGCAGGAAAAACATGAAGTGTCTTTCCCTCCTCTCCCCTCCCCCCCATCTTACAAAACAAAACGAAAAGAAGGAGCTCTGTAATTTGAATCAAAAAGCAGTAAGTCTTTCTTAAGCTTCTGAAATCAGTTCAAGCACTTAGGCAAAGCTAACACAGCTAGAGACTTCTTAGCCACAGCAAAAGGGGACTTTAACCCCATCAAGCACATGTGACAGTCCCCCACCGTGGGGAGAGATGGGAAACAGCCAACGAGTTCCATGGTTCTTTCGCACAGCCCTCGTCTCACTTTCTATTTTGACTGTGTTGCAGGGGTCCATTTTAACGTACTGGTTTTATTGTTGTGTTTTGTTTTGTTTTTTATTTGGACTGCTCCCCAGTGCCTGACTGGAGAAAAGAAAGAGACTTCAGAAAGGAAAATCCATTTTGCATCAATAACAAAACATCATATTTCTAAAGGAAGGAAAGCTGCTTTTTAAAAACAAGGCTGTGTTTGTTTGTATGTTGGTTCATACAGAACGCATATCAAACCAAAAGAGTCCTGGTGATCATGTTTTGCCAGCACAGACAGAACAAAGGATTATTAAAAATAATATAAACTGATGACATATATATTGAAACTGATACACATTCCTGTGTAGCTTAGGGGAAGCCAGGAGCTGGATTTTGTCTTTAACAAAGTCAGAAAATAAAAGCAAACCATTTCAGTCTTATTACGGGGAGATATTTCTTTCTGTCTGCTTGGGGAGGAGAGGTTGGAGGATGCAAGATTTGGTTTGGACAAAGCTCAGACAATCCCCGTCCCACGGCCAAGTAGATCCAGATTGACATAGGTACTTACGTGAATACTTTCTTGACAAAAAGGTTATGAATTGAATCCAGGAGCAGCCAGATGTCTTTCAAAAACTAGCAGTATTAGTCCTACCATTTTCAGACACAGAAAAACATTTCACGAAATTTTTAATAACAAGTATTAAAATCTTTCAATGGTGGGGGCATGTGAATGTTACAGCCAGAAATTAGGGTTCTTTTGTCCCAGTCATGAGAAAAAAAATTGCATAAAAAGCTACCCCTGCTGCAGAAAACTCTCACACCTAGCCTATGACTTCTGTACCATTACAAGCAGTTTGAAACCCTTCACTGAGGTCTTTCTTCATGTTGCCCCTTAACCTGCACTCACCCAGTGTTTTTCTTAGTCTGGGAATCTTCAAATGAGCCCAGGTTTGCAGCTTTGCTCTACTCCTGACCTTATGGTTCTGGCAAAGCAAAGGAACCTGTTTGTAATGCTCACACATTATGCCGGGATGGTGCCTTGTCAACACATGCAGTGTGTTTGAAAAAGCCAAATACAGTTCGCAAAGCCATTGCAGGTTTCCCACAAAGTACTTGCAAGGGCCTCTCCTAATTGAATTTGCCAAAATTCACATGAACTCAGATTTAATCCAATCAGTTCTACACCACATGTCTTTCAACATCGACAAAATATTTTTTTCTAATTGTGCCTCTCCTATGGAACCAAATGAGTCAGAAAAGGACTTAAATGAAAACCAGTCCAGATTGTTCTACACTTTAACCTTACATCTGTGCTTAATTAGGATGCTCAATTTCCCTAAACTCAAGTCATAAAATGGAAGTAATCTGTGGCCTGTTTGTCAGTCATTATAGGGCAGCAGACCTGCAAATCAGGGCAGGCTCAAATGCACAGGATCCTGCTCCACATGGACATTGAAGGAAACATGGGAGATGTTATTGTGCAGCAGGCTGGAAGGGAGCTGGGAGAAAAGATCACTGAGAGAGATGTCTGTGAATGACCTGTGTGCTGAGAATGTGGCTGATCCTGAAAGGGGACCAAAGGAATGTGGAAAACATGTGTGATTATTTAAGGCTCCTCCATTCTGGCCACATTAGGCTCTCATGGAAGGCCAGATAATAGCTGATGATGGACAGTAACATGAAAAAGGAAGCAACATCCTCTTCACATCTAAACTACTTTCTTAATAGTACCAGCACCTTTGGCTGGTGTAACCTTTTAGTGTGTAATTTTGAGACGCTATGAAGTTCTCAGCGGGCACAACACTACCCCTGCCCTGCTCTCTGGTCCTGGCCCTGAACACCTCGAGGGCCACCGATCTGTCCCTCCCGATGCAGTCGTGCGAGGGACCGTGCTGTGGAGCTGAGCAAGTAAAACTCCCCATGATCCTTTCCGTGGGTTTTTCTAAGGGTCTGGATTACGTGTTTCCCCAGATCAGTTTTTCAGTCCAGTTGCATATACTGGAACACCAGCTGAGACCACAGCAAAGGGCTGGTGTGTCCTGGAAAGGCTTTGGAACTGGCAGTGTTGCTGCATGGAGCAATGTTCTCGAACACCATATCTCCTTGCAGCCAGCAAAAGTAGCTGCAATTAACCCACATCGTTAAAAGTGTGAGAAAAGCTTGTCATCTGGAGTTGTTAAAGATGCACTGTCCGGGGCCATGGCAAATCACTGGACAAACAATAAGCCCCTAACACACACACTAATGTCTGTCATCATTCATTTCAAACAGGCACTTCAGAGTGTTGCTGTTATGTTGTTTTTTGACATCTTGAGATCTGCATGAGAAATCCCTGTGGACGTGCTGTAAATCCATATCTACAGCAGTAAGATTTCATTGCATCAGTGTTATTAAATATATATATGCACTTATATATATATTATTTGGTGATGCTGAATGAACAATTGGCCTTTAACTCCTCCTAGACTATTAGGTCATACTATAGGTCACTGAAAAAGTAATTTTCCCTAGATTTGTAATAAGGTCTGGGATTTGACCTATGACCCAAATGTCACAAGGTATTCATTATCTGCACACAGATGATACACAGAAGAAGAAACATATATTTTTTATAGAACTGGCAAAATTATATTTGATGGATACATTTTATTAGATGGATTTTATTACCTGGATAAACTCAATTAGCAGACCGCATTAATTTTGAAAATGTAACTTATTTACATTGAGTTATTCTTCTTGTGGCCATTAGCATTCAAAATATATAAACCTGAGCTCAGGGAACAGTTAATTTTTTTGATTCAGGCCAAATGAAAAAAAAACATGAAAGAAGAAAGAAATCTCCTAATCAGAACAAAAAATTTATTTCCATAATGAAATGCCTTCTTAAACAGGTGATTAAAACTTTTTTCCCTGGATCTTAGGTTAATTTTTTTCTTTCATGCTTAAAAAATATTTCCAAACCTTCAAAATGTCCTTTTCCAAACAGAAGTGGGAATATTTTGCTTTCAGAGAAAGACAAAATAACACTTTATCTTTTTGAGGTGGGGAGGTTGTTTGCTTTGTCTTAATTTAGTAAAATACATAGTGTCAATCTCCTGCCTCTGGACTCAGGAAACAATTTTGCTAATCCATGAAAAACTTCCTCCTACACTGAGTGCCCTTATTTACAGAAAAATATTAGTGACCTGTAGTAAGCAGAATGTAAAGGGCTAAAGACATAATTGAGAGACATCTGCATAAAATATACCCATACCAAAGCAGACATACTGCAAAAGTTTTTGAGAGGTAATGGTTCAGTCTGTGAACTACTTGTCCATGCAATATGGTCCCCCAGATGTTTCACAGGTACGATCCTGCCAAAGCCACAAAGATCTACCCTGTGTGTGACAGATACATCTCTCCTTACCAAAAAAAGGATGAGAGGCCATCAGCAGATTATGGGGCTTGTTTCCTAACATTAGGCTTAAAGCTGGGTGTTTGGACCAAGCTATGATTGGAGAAAGATAAAGGTCCACCTGAGACCAAGCCACCCCCGCATAGCAGGGCAGGAGTCAGAGGCTGCTGGGGTGGGTATCTTGCCTGTTGGGGTTTCTGCTGCTGCCTCTGGTGCAGGGGGAGTCCAGGCAATGTGTCCATATCAAGCTTGCAGGCATGTGATTTGAGTTAGGTGAGAAGAATCCCATCCATCTACCTCATGGGAAACATCACCAAGTGGTCATGTTAGCGCAGAGGTGAATATTCAGGATGAAGCTTGTTTCACCCAGTTCCTGCTGCCCAGACCTGCTATGAGCAGCAAGGTGGGAGACCCTCAGCACAGGGAAAGCTCCTAGGGATGTACAAGGTCCAGTTAGGGCTATATGAGGAAGAAAGGGACACAGGAAAATCATATTCCTGTTGTCTGTCAGTACAGAGCGTGTCTGCTGAGGGCTTCTCCAGATACCTGTAGCTTAACTGTAGCTAAGAACAGCCGTTTGTGGCCACTGGCTTGGCTGAGGACTGGAAGTGGGCTGGTAACACAGCATGAATAACCAGCCACTGATGCTGAGGATCCAGCCACTAGAGCAAGGTCCACTACTATTGTCAGCACCATGAAGCAGCTTTTATTTTGAGACTGAGCTACTTGTGTGTCTATCCACTGAGTTCCTGTTAAAAGACTAAACCTGCTTAGGGATAAAAATCTGTTACAAGTGAGAAGCAATTTACAGCAGAAAATTGACCTATAAAACCAATGCATTTCCATTGCACAAATCTAAACCATGTTTCAGAAAATAGGTCTGCACTCTGAAAAAGGTCTTGTTAAAACAACCGGCCTGTTAAAATTACGGGCTTAGCACAGCAAGCCTGTATATTTAAGCAGAATTTTGCTGTCTTGGGCCATAGTCCTAGGAAATGTTCTAATACAGTGACCTCATTCCTCAAAAAAAAGTGGGAGGTTAAAAGTTAGGAACATCCCTGGGAATTAAGAGCAATCAGCTTACAAGACTCCCTGTCTTTCAGAATTCTCCCCCACCTTGTTCATTCCTTTGTTGTCTCTCATACTGTCCATTACACCTGGAACATTTTGGCCTCTTCCTATCTGCCAAATATTTTCCCTTCTCCATTTCAAGTTCCTTGTTAACTCACTAACTCACTTCCTCCTGACTTCTTGGATCTGGGGCCCGGTTCTCGCACACTGAAGCTCACTCACTCAGGGGAGAAAGCCAGACAGTCAGTGCACGTGCTCTGCAGCCGCCTCTCAAAGCTCAGGATATATGCACATATGCACAGTGACTTGGAAAGTGACTCTCTTCAGTGAGCTCAGGAGCATTTCATGTTACTCCGAATTATTTGAATTTTTTTTTTCCAGGACGGCTCCAGAGTACTTGAACCAGGATCTTCCAGTCCTTGCATAGACATCAGAGGCTCTGAGAGGGGAAGAGCAGCGTCTAATCTTTTAGGAAAGCCAACTTCAATTCCTGAGGGCTCCAGGTCCTGTTTCTGAGCCTACTGAACTCTGTGGAAGGAACTCAGTGGGCTTTCAGGCACCTATGGCTGAAGACTTGCATCTCAGCAGGGAAATGATAAAGTCCTGTTGTGTAAAAGAGTTCTACATCCACAAACTATTTCAGTGGAAAATATCTCCACAAGCTGGAGAGTTTCAAGTGACCACTGGGAATCCCCTGTCTGTTTGTGCTTTCTTTTTTTCAGCCGGTATAGAAATGCAATTTAAACTTAGGTCCACCCCTATTGTTAAGTGTGTTGAGGTGTAATGGGGTTTACCCTGGCTGGATGCCAGGGCCCTGAATGGTCGCTCAGTCCCAAATAATCAGATGATATACGAAGGGTGGGTTGGAATAAGGCAGTTTAATATAAGCACAAATAAAGCAAAGCAAAGGCACATGCAGAAGCAAAGCAAGAGAACTAATCTCTACTTCCCATCAGCAGAGGTGTCCACATCCAGGGAAGCAGGGCTCCTATGTGTGTTAGGAAGCAGCCATCAAGAACAATGAATGCCCCCCCCATCCTTGCTCCCTTCCTCAGCTTTTATATCTGAGCTGATGTCATATGGTGTGGAATATCCCTTTGGTCAGTCTGGGTCAGCTGGCCTGCTCGTGTCCCCTCCCAGAATCTCCTCCTCAGTTGGGGGAAGGGACATTAGTGTAATATGTGCCCAGCTGTAGTCAAAACACTCGTGTGTTATCAACACCCTTCTAAAGCACAGCATTGTGAGGGCTGCTATGGGCTCAGACAGACCCAATACATGAGGGAATGGGAACCAGAGTAAAAGTCGGTTCTCCTATATCATGGACCCGCAGTCTTAATTGTGTTCTGTGAAGCCCTACTTCCGTATTGAATGGCAGCTCATTAATATGTAAACTTGCCCTGCACCCTCAGGCGGCTCCCCGGCGCTCTTTTGGCACTGTGTTGCTGTGTATCATTTGCTGTGGTGGCCGTGCCAGGGGGATGGCAAAGTGGTGGAGCCCCAGCCGTGCCCAGAGGGGGTGGAGAAGCAGCAGAGCCCAGGGGGGATGGTGAAGCAGAGCCGCTGTAGCCACGGCAGGTCGCACATGCGCAGTTGCGAAAGGGGCCTCCTTCATTGCTAAAAAATCATGCCACTAAGATGTGAAGCCGCAATATGGGGGCATGAAGTGCAAGAGGGACGACTGTAGAGCTAATAAATCTTTAACTTTTTCCTCCTCCTATCCTCTTGCTTCCAGATGTTGTGGTCATCAGTACTTCAGGAACTAAAAGAAAAGGTAAACACGAAAGATTTTACAATACTCAAACAAATCATGAGTGTGACAGAATACTTCATAGTATTTTATTAGCATACTATTTTATTAGCCTACAGATTGTAGCACAAGGGCACAAGGGTCAGATTCAGCAAAGCAGCAAAGGCACCACTTTCAGCCTTGTCTGTGTCCGCTGTCACTAATTCACTCCTCTCATTCAGAGATGGGCAAATATTTTCCTTGTTTAACCTTTTGCTACCAGTGTATGTGGAAAAAACTTCCTATTACCTTGGATGTCACTTGGAAGCATTACTTCTAGGCAAGGTTTGGTTTTCTTGACACAATCCCTACCTATTTTTATATTCCTCTTTATGGCACATCCAAACTTTCACCTCTTGTATGATGCCTTTTTGCATTGGATGTCCACCATGAGCTCTCTGTTTACTGAAAGGAGTCTCCTGAGGGCTGCCTGTCTACATGAGTACCAGAATGGACTGTCCTTTTGCTTGGAGAATGCTATCATTTAAATCTTGCCAGCTTTCCTGAACTCCTTTGCCTTTCTGTTTCCACTGGGACCCCACTTATCAGTTTCCTAAATAAGCTGAAATTTGCTCTCCTGAAATCTAGTGTTTGCTCTCTGTTACTCTCCTTCCTCACTGCCTCCCACCTCACCATTTGCTGAGTCACACATCCCCAACCCATCCTTCTTTATCAGTGAACAGCAGATGTAGCTATCCTTGTGTAGCCCCCACAGTACCTGTTTCAGGAAGTTATCCCTGATGCACTCCAGAAACCTCCTAGAGTGCTGGTGTCCCATGCTGCCTTTTCAGCACATGTCAGGGAGGTTAAACTTCCCCGTGAGAACTGGGTTCTCATCTTCAGGGGCTTCATCCACTTGTTCACCTTGAGGGTGCATCTGTAATACCCTCCTACCATGATATCCCCCTTACAGGCCTCTCCCCTGATCCACAGGCTCTCCACCACTGATGAGATCCTTGTACCCAGGCTAATCCTTCACTGCAACAGTGAGCCCCTTGCATCCTCCTCTTCCCTGCCAGTCTCTCCTGGAGAGCTGGTATCAGCCAATCACAGCCACCCCAGCTATGCAGGTTGACCCACTACTTCTCAGTTATTACAACATTGTAGATAATTTGGGAAAAAAGTTGTCCTAGTTTTCAGTCTTCTTACAGCACCCTGGGTTCTGTTCATTTTTAGGTCTGTACCAGCAGGCTCAGGAAGCAGATGTGTCCTTTATGTGCAACAGGAGGATCCAGCACTAGCCACAACTCTTGTGTCCAACAACTGCCCTCTGCCTTGCAGAAAGCACAGACAGTGCTGAGCACTGGCAGCAGCAGAGTTAGTTCCTGGGGCAGGGGCACTCTGCAGGGGTCTACACCTGTTCCACTTGCTGCTCCCCCACAGTTCCCTCATGGCTTTGCTCCTGTCAAGGGGAATAAGGATGGCATCAGGATTTGTAAAGCCAGAGAGTCCAGGAATTTTTAGAGGCAGCTGGAGAGGCCGTTCAGTGTGATGATGATGCTTTGGGGCTGAATAATTCAAAGCTGACCAGCCTGCTGGAGCCAGTAGAGATCTTTTGGAGAAGCACAGGGCACACTATCAAACCACTGTTTCCTCCTCACTCCACAGCATGCAGTAAGCCTTTATCTTGAAGAGCTCTGAACTTCTCATCCTTTCAAAAAGCTAACAAATGTGTTTGATTATGTGGCAAAGCAGATTTTCAGATGTTGACAAAGCCTTATTAATCAGGGCTCTATCTACAGAGATACACAATGTACAAGGAGAAATTTCAGCACCTCATTAGAGAAAATTAATGTCTTCTCTGGCACAGGCAAAACATGTCCTCATGTGGTATAAACACTTGGTGAGATAAGTGTCATAGCTTTACCATGACTTCACCACCCAGGGGTAAAGTGGCTGTCCCAAACAGACACAAATCAAACTTCTATGCTACCTAGGGTATATGCTGTCTCCCCTTCTTCTTGTGATGATGTCCATCAACCATCAGATCATATAATTTAACATACTACAAAATTTAGACCTCTTGACACAGATCATGTCCTGTACTCATGGAGGGTCAGTTCTAATTTATACCGGATTGCTTTAGACTACAAGAAACAGCATGCCAGCTGAGGGCTAGCCAAGCCCAGGTGTGCCTCACCCTGTCCAAAAATGCCTTTTCCTATTCCTCTTCTTTCCACCTAGACAGCAGCAGGTGTAGGAGGGAGTTGACAGCACCCCTCTGCACCAACTGAAGATGATGCCAAGCCCCCGTTAATGCACCCAAGAACCACATCCAAGGTGTTCTGTACAGAGGTGAAAGTAAAAAGAATCTGCTTTTTTACTTTAAGAAAGAGTCGCAAATCAACAGGAAAAAGAAAACAGTGAACTTCAGAATTAAATACATGAGAATGTTTAATATATTGCCAGTATGTCAATGAAAATTAGGCAGATTCCAAAGAATCTAGAGAAAGTTATCCCTTTGAGTCAAACATTAATAAAAGTGTGCAGCGATACAGAGATGATCTCATGCTCATGGTTATTTCCCATTTGTAACTTTTTTCTTGGTATAGCTTTGTGGGTTTTTTTAAACTCCCAGATGTTGTAAAGTTAATTACACAATCATTTGTGTATTACAAAAAAAAGTGCATAAAGAGTACTGGATATGCATGAGTCACTACAGTACACCACAGAATGAAGGAACACGCTCATCAGAAAAAGGCAGTTTATACAATCATACTGGAGCTGAAATTCTTCAATATTCTTTAGGCAGGTCCTGCTTTTTTGCAAGGGGGAAATTTTCAGCTCAAACTGAAAATTGCTGGGAGCCTCCTCTGTGCACAATCAGGAAGAGCAGCACAACCCCAGCTGGAAAGTAATGCTTGCCAGTGAAGGGTGGTATAAATACAAACACATCTAGACTAAAGTCTTTTGCAGTGTGTCATAAACCCTCTGTTCATTGTGCTTCATGTCTGATATGCAGGGAAGTATGTAAGAAAATTTAAGGTCCAGTTGCTTTGAGAAACACATGAACTTAAGTACCACTGCCATTTATGCAACCCATTTTTGCAGTGCATAGCTGTGCTATCATCCTGGTGCCAGGATGTGTGGAGTGACTCATTGCGACTGCAGATTTGCAGGATTTGAACATGGAAATAAATATGGGTGTGCAGGTTCACAGTATTGTTTGGAAGATGTAGATGTTCCTTCTCTTTTTTACAAAAGTGCATTAAAAGTTATTTAAAAATACTTAGAGCTGGCTTCAAAACAGTAATTGAGCTCCTTAACCTCCTTCCAGAAACATTTAAAAATATTCAGGTTCACTTCCTGACTGAAAAGAGCATACAGTATCTGTGAGCAAAGACCACCTACTTATTTGCTTTAAAGAAAACACTGTGCTTGTTGAAAGATAGTCAGCCATCCTGGTTTGTGCTATGATGTGCACCCTTTTTTTGGCTATAGCACGTGACTGAACCTCTTCCACAAAGATCCCAATCATGCAAGTCACTTGCATGTGACTTGCATGACTGTGACATGCATCAGAACAAAGAGGGAACCATTGTCACAATGGAATGTGGTGTTTCCTGCCATTGATGGAAAGGTGCTTAAGTGCAAATACCAAATGAGAGGACAGGTTTAATGTGAATCAAATACTAGAGATAGATAACAGGAATCTGATCGTAGCATCTGTTCTTCGGTGATAGCATTAAAATCAGGAGATAGTTTGTCTAGTAAGTACTGGTGAAAGACAGAAAATAATAATATGTAGATTCACAGAACTGGAGGTACAGAGTTGTCATTTTATTTCCTAACAACCATTCTTCCAGATTTTTCCTGGCTTTCTTCTGAAGGCTAACAGGTCATCTTTTGGCACAGAGGATGAGAGTTCACTACCTCTGACTATTTATAGTTAATTCTTTGACTGCCACAAGAGCTTGGGGGACTACTTTGTAAAACAGATTTAAAAAGTATTTTCTGCTACATTTGTCAGGTGATGAGACATTTTATTAACTTTGTTGCTATGAATTTTTATCAGGCCAGTGAGGAATATTCATTCCTAAGGGTTTTGAACTAATAAAATTGTAAAATGAAAAGCTGTAACGAGTGCTTCATCTCTTGATCACTGTGTTTTTAAAACTGAATCTTATCCTCTGAGTAAGCCCAACTATTTCTGCTTGAAAATATTTACATTTGCCTTTGTTGCACTGTGTTTTTTAAAGCCCTGACACCTGGAATCCTGTGAATATGTGGGAAACCAAATTTTATTACAAAACCGAAATGGATTTCTTGAAATGTTATATAAAGAAACATATAAACCTGTAATTGATATATATCCCTAACTGACCAGTTTTAGAGCCAAGAGGAATTGTGTTAGTCTCACTACATTCCATACAATTGAGCATCTAGAACTTCTCTATAATAATTTGTACTTCAAAATTAAAATCTGTGCTTGCAGCAGAGTGGCTCTTTAAAAAAAATATTTCAGTTTGATTATAAAATCTCCATTAATGAATAATCCAGCGCAATTCTTTGTAAGTAATTCCAAATGATTAATTATCCTTGCTGTTAAGAATATGCACCTTCGGTTTTTTGTCTGAATTTGCCTCACTTCATTTTCCAGTGACTGGTCTTATTAGTCTATACCTTTGTCTGACAGACTGAAAAGCCCTGTATTACCTAAATCTTTTTGTTGTTGAGGTACTTACAGGCTATGATCAAGTCACTGTTAACCTTTTCTCTTGGAAGATATTTTTCCTATTAATTATCCTTTAATTATTCTCAGAGTTCTTCTCTGAACTCATGCCAATTTTTTTTTACAATTATCTTGAATTTTGAGCACTGAATCTGTACATAGGACCTCAACAAGCACAGCCCCAGTACCAAGAACAGTGGAAATAGTTTGCTCCTTATTCCTTCTTTTTTTATGCCAGCAGGAACTTATTTGGCACTTCTGGCCTTAGTGCCATGCCAGGAGGTCATGCTCAAGTGACTTTCATCCTGGCCGAAAATACAAATACCATTTCCAAAATTTTCTGGGTCTCCAAGCAGAGCTTCCCTGGAAGTGCAACTTTATAATTTATGTTTTGTTCTCAGAATGGTCATTTTATATTCAGCTACCCCAAAGTACTTCTCATTTGACCGGGTCCAGTACTTTCTTTCTCTATCAGTGTCTATATCCAAATGGCTGTCTAAGCTGTGAGAAACTTCATCTTTGACCCTTAGACTATTGCTACAAGTGGGGCACAGCAAGAAAACAAACAAACAAGGCATGCACCTTCTTGATGGAGATTCCCTGTTTACTATCAGATTTGGACGCACCATTGAACTTAGTTTCAGTTTATTTAATGTATTACTGGGATTCTATAACATTCTGATTTGTTATTCAAGATGTGTGGTCCTATATGCAATAAGGTTAGAATTTTATTACACTGCAAATACTATGGCTACTATCAACAAAACCTGTAATCACATTAAAATTTATCCTGACATAGTCTGACAAGATTCTTCTATAAATAATTATTAATGACATTTCCTTCCACATTATTATTAATCTGGTCCCATACATGCTCTTCCACTACTTTGTCAAGGTACGTTATCCATCAGTTTTGATTACTTGAGGTATCTCTTCTGCTTTTTCTAAGTACAGTTGCATCTATTTTTTTCCCATAAGTCTCCCTATTTCCCACAACTTTCTGAAACTTGGCATTAATTGTCCATCATAGTTTGTAGTTCATAGTTCATAGCCTGAAACTCTACGATGTGATACTATGAAAAGACCTATTTTGTTAACTGTAATTCAATACGATCTTTAGACACTGTTATTGCATGAATTAAATACACTATCTTCTTCTTTCTTCCTCCAGTCAGGGTATAGAAAGGTTTATTGACTATTTCAATGTCTTATTGACAGTTCTGCCATGTCTAACTCATTAGTGAAACAACACTTTCATTGAGATTTCTTTTGCTTTTTAGATACTCAAAACCCCCTTCCACTGCCTTACGTTCTGCTGGCTATAGCTTTCCCTTTGTATCTTCTTATTTCCTCATCAATTTTCTTAATTTAATAGTTTATCCTTACTGCTATTCACTTGTGTTTTCTCCATATATTGCTTTTTAATTACTATGAATGTTTTCTCTTTTCATGTGCACCTGATTGTTTTCAAACCTTCTTTCTTGACTTTAGGTTTTTTGCTCTTGGATTATTTACAAAACATTTACATAGAATTCAATCTTTTATATCTTACCATTTCACTTCTTCTAAGATGACTCATATCTTAATTATTGCATTTTTGTAGAATGGGACTCTGAGAAACTCTACATGAATATGTCACTGATGTTAACTTTATGTTGTTTGCATAAACCTGGAGAAGAGGAGGCTCAGAGGTGACCTCATTGCTGTTTACAACTACCTGCGGGGAGGTTGCCGCCAGGTGGGTGTGGACCTCTTCTTTCAGGCTGACGACATCAGAATGAGAGGGCACAGCCTCAAGCTACGCCAGGGGAGGTTTAAACTTAGTGTTAGGAAGCAGTTTTTCACAGAGAGAGCGATTGCACATTGGAATGGACTGCCCAGGGAGGTGGTGGAGTCGTTGTCCCTGGAGGTGTTTAAGAGAAGACTCAATGAGGAGCTTAGAGACATGGTCTAGCTGGGGGGTGTAGGGCTGGATGATCCTGTGGGTCCCTTCTGAATTGGAGTGGCCTGTGCGCCTGTGAGGGAACTAGGTTTATGTTTACCACTCTGGGATGTNGCCTTTTGGGGAGGGGGGGGCGGGGAAGACAAGACACAGGGTCCTCCATGCCACATTCCTTTCAGGGGAGGGAAAGGCAGCTAAGAAGAGATACCTATTGTCTGTTCCAGTAAAAAGGAGAAAAGTTTTACAATAGAATAAAAGGCCTCTCCCCCTGACACAGACATAGTTAAGCTCACTTCCAGTTCTCAGCTCAGCTTCTGTCTGTCAAGATGAGGCCAAATTCCAAATTGTCCTGTATTGATTGTCACCCATTCTGAGCTAGTATATTGTCATCTATAATTTTGCAAAATTTCAAGGTTATTTTAATACTTGGCAGCATGAAACATCTAACACGTGTCATTCAGACTGAAATCTCCCATGATGGCACAGCTTTGCTTTTCCTGCACCTGATAAATGGGTGTTTAGGCAGCCAGTCATACTCCTTTCTAGTGGGATTTGGCAGTCAGGAATAGACACCAGCAGCCCCCCACCTTCCACTTTATGTTTCGTAGCAGCAGCCCATACACATTTAGGAGTACTTGGCAACGATTCAGAGACAGCTGATGTTATTTTCTGTGTAGACTGCTTTTCTCTGTTCTTTTATGTAAATTCCATCAGTCTTTGAATAAAAGTTTTGTACCACTAATTTTAGCATTCCAGTCATGCCAGTTTTCCTCCTGGTGGCCTGTAAACCAAGTGGAGTGTGTGTGCACTAATCAGTGAGTAAGTCCTTTTCCTTTTGCTTATTACTGGGCTTCTTGCAATCCTGAAAGCAATTAGAGACTTTTCTTCAGGTTTCTGGCACCTTGATTAATTTTGTTCTGGGTATCTTGATTTTCCTGCTTTCTCTCTCCTTCACCACCTTTTCTTTTTGTTGTTGTTTAGTTCAATACCTTTCAGACCAGTCTAATCAGCCCATACCTCAAAAACACGTTTCCATTTTCTATGATTACTTATTCTGAGACAGTTAACCAGACTTTCCTCTCCTCCCCACAAGAGAGAAAAACAACCTGCCCATTGCCATTTGCCTCAGCAGCAGCTCACTTCTGGACAACATTTGAGTGCACCTTCACTCTGTCTGTGGCCTCTTGAGCTGCTACCAATTGGTGGGACACCATGTAGTCATGGGTCACAAGTGCTAGGCATGGCAGAGGCAGCAGGGTTGAGTGGGTGAGAGCCCTCGATGCCAGTACATTCTTCTCCACTGACAACAAATCCACCCAACTCCAGCTCTAATATGGTTCCTTTAAAACAAAAGTGAAATTTTGCACCTTGTGATTTCATAAAAATATAAGCCGTAATGCCTTGGACATCAAGAAGTACTGCCATTTTGGGTTATGTCCTACATCACTTACTGTACTGCATCAGGGCCATGAGGATGTGAGGGACAACAAGGGCTTCGCTGATAAAGCTGGGCACCGGCCTTCTCAGAGTCCTCAGATAGAAGGTAAGGACCACAAGCTCATTCCTTGCTAAACACACTCCCCAACTTGTTGCTTGCTGGTGGGATGCCCAGCTCCTCAGTGGAGGTCTTTGGGAACATCACATGCCCTCTGGAATTCAAGCAGTTTGCAATTCAAGTCCTCCCTAAACATGTGATTCTAGTTCAGACAAACATAGCTAAGAAATAGGCTTGATTCCCTCACTTTCCTCATAGGATTGCAGAAGAGATCAACTCAAAAGTGATACAGAAAGTTTCATGTGTACCCAAGCAGCCTTTATGGCTGGATTAAATGTTGAAATCCTGCTACTTTTGCAGCCTGACAGATCACATTGGAGCAATGGGTATTCCTTGGAAAGTATATATGGAGCGCACAAGGTCCAAGCGAGACCCTTCTGGGAGCGTATAGATTTCACTTTTGTTTCCATTCTGCTATTTATCCATCTAGCATGAGCCCATACATCCTTCTGTGTGTCTCTCTGAGAGTCACTGGGCTTTTTTGGTCATCACTGACTTTCCTGCCAAGAAGAGTTGAATACCAAATTCTTTTACCCTCGCTGTTTTGTTTGGGTCTTCTTTTTTCAACACATTGATTGTATCAGTAGAGTGAAAGAAAGTATTACACGGAGAGACAGTGTGGTAAGAGAGGCATTGAAAGGGAAGTCAGCATATATTTGTGCTGTCAGTTTTAATGCATCATCTGTTGACTCTGTATATATTATGTGGTCCAGAAATAGTTTCTGTATATCTTGTCCGTCTTCTGTTTTATCCTGCAATTGGGATGTTAGAATTTCATGTTCTTTATTGAGTTTAGACTTCTTGCTTTGATTCTTGGGATGGATACTAGTTTCCCATGTCTGAATTGCAGGTAATTTGTGAAATGCCCAATTCTTTCTCTCAACAGGATCTTTTCTATAATATTGGATAAGATGATGCTGTGGTTTCATTCCAGCTGGCCACCAAGCAGCACACAATTCTTCCTTTTCCTCCATCTTCCACCTCTAATCAGCCTCTGAAGAGGCCCTCAAAAACTGCTGGTGCTGACTACGTTACAAGTCACAATGTTTGGGTATTTGGAAAAGTTTAAAATCCGGGAGTTTCCAGGTGCATCCACATCCCCACGCTAACCATTAATTTTATTAATTCTGCTCCAGCCAAAACCAGCACAAATAATCATAATAACATTGTTTCACTTTTACAATTGTGTTTAGTAATTCCTTTCCAAAAACTGCGCAGCATAGCCAGCTCCAGAGCAGAGAAGAGGCGATTTTGCAATCTAAAGACTGACAAACCCTACTTGTCACGCACACAGACAGATTTCTTTAATCATTAAAAACTGCTGCTCTGTCTCTTTTTAAATAGGGAATGAGGACTGGGACAGCGGAGGCTTCAGGAAGTGAATCATGGAAGTGAAGCAGTTCTTCCCCAAGCAGTGTTAAATCCTCAGCAAAAAGATATTGGGAAGGCTGGAAGGGCAGAGAGGGGAACACACTACCTTTTCCTCCTCCAGTTCTTTGGAGAGTAACTACATATAGCTATTACTGAGGGGGGAAAAAATCACAGTGCCTAATCCTGTTGACTACTGCTGGCAATGGGAAGTATTCTGTGCATGACCCTTACTCAGTGCCAGCACACAGCCAACCCGCTGAGCTGCTGGCATCACGTCCTGTAGAGCCAGTGTGCACCAGCTGATGGCCAGCAAGGCTTAGTCTCCCTCACTGAGGAAGATAAGAAAAACAAAAACCAACGGCAATGCTGTGTCTTGCTTACATCTTCAAGGTGGGTCTATTCAGGGTTTTAAGGTAATCATTGTACTGAAGGAGAAACCGAGGCAAGAAGATTCAGAGTTTTGTACACCTTACACAACAGAGCCAAAAATATCACTTTTATTTCCCAAGTTCTGTATAAGATGGTTAAATTACACTCCTTAATATTTATGGTATTTGAGTATCAACAGTAAGGTCTACATATGGGCAATGGGACAGAGCTGCACAGGCTACCTTAAAAGCACCAACTGAGACATCTATATTAAATGTATATTTCTGTGTTTGCCAGCAGTCATGGTGCTTTGACATGAGCAACAAGACCAGCCCAGGTAACAGAAAGGCATTCCAGCTCTTGGAAAAAAAGGCAAGCATTTGGGAAAAAATGGTGAGGCAAATTAGGCTGAACAGATACTTACAAGGGATTTTTTTTTTAATTGACTGAGAGATTTTATGTTTATTCTTAAGGACCTGAGTGTTTCAAACCCACCAAAATCAACACAAGAAACTGCTGAGTGATGCAGCTCACAAAATTACCATATGAGACTGAAATTCAGAAAGCTGCTTCTACTATACTTACAGTGCCACCATAGGCAGAAGAAATATGTTTGTCCCTTTTAGGAAAGGGCTAGAAGAACAGCAGTGATTTTCCCGTGCATTTCAGATCAACTAGTTGCATCGCTCGCTCAGGAATTGCTATTCAGCTTCTGTTGGCAGAATCCTGCACAAGCACATGTAGGGGAAGCTGCCTATCCTCATGGCAAAGAATTTCAGAAATTGATTTTATTTTGCCTTGCTTATTAACTGGAAGACCTTGAGAATATATCTTGAAATACTCATAGATGGATGTGGGGAGGAGGGTTGAACTGTGTAGCATTTATGCCTGAAAAGGCAAAGCAAGACAATCATGGGTGTCAGCTGTGGAAACTACGGACTCCATTTTGCCATCCTTTGGAATACATGAGTAGTTGGTACATGTATGGACATCCAGGTGACCCAGAGAAGCAAACTGCAGGAACTAAACACAGTAGAAACCCGTCTCCAGCAGAAGCCGGGACTGCCAGTCCCAAATTCCTCCTCTCCTTTTGGTGGACTGTCTGGTCCTGCAGTCATTAATTCCAGAACCCCAAAGACACCTAAATGCTCACTTTCATTGCTTCAGTAATTTGGAATCTGGTAAAACCTCACAAATCCATGGGGAGGGGTGGTTGTGTTTTGGTTTTGTTTGTTGGTTTGTTTGTTTGGGGGTTGGGGGTTGGGAGGGGGGTGGTTTTGCTGTATTTAATAGAAGCACAAAGAAATTCAGTGTGAGTGTNAAATTAGGTAATTTGAAGGGGTTTTTTTATTCTCACAATCCCTTGAAGCAATTAAATAAGATCAACAAAACAAGATGCAATGTGAGATGAAAGGAAATGTATTATCTATGTATACAATAAAAAAAAAGAATATAATACTGAAATGACCATCCATTATAGTTCACTTTTTCCAAACACACTTGCAAAACAAATTCTCATTAAAAAGAAAAAAAAAGAGAGACAAGTAGAATAATTGCCATTATGTGTCTGAGAGAGTGTTTTTCCATTAGCTGCAATTAATACAGTAATGGTAAATGAAAATTATTTCCCATTTTGTACTTATTGTGAGGAAACATTAAAGAGGAAAGAAAAAAGATAAGTGAAATGAAAGAAAAACAAAACATAATAATTAATACATTGATGATTCGGCATCATCTCTGACCTGACTGATCATCGTGAGGTTTTGGTTTTATTTAATTAGCGTATGGTAATTTCCTACAGAATCCCGATGTGCCGATGAAAACTGGCAAGTGAAAACATTGACCTTCTGCTCGCATATGCAGTGTCTTTTTACAGTGCTAACAGCCTATATGCATCAATGCTAAAAGGCTTCTGTCTCACAGGAGAGCCCCTGTATCGGGGGGATATCATTACCGCCTACAGCGAGATCAGAGTTTGGCTCTTCTTGGTGTGTAGGAGTCTGGGGAGCGAAGGGGAAATCAGGTTTGCCAGAATAATAATTTGGTGCTGTGAGATTATGGAGCGCTGCCATAAACTGAAAATGAACAGACAAGTTTCTTTTTGTTTGTTTTATTAAATGCTGTTATTGATATTTATTATGGTTTTGGTCATCAATTTTCTTGGAGCTGCTAAAAAAGTGTAACGTAAATCCAGCGTGTCCCTTTCTGACCCTTATAACATCATGCAGTTTTCCTCATTCGCCCTTAATTTGAGGTATAAACTAATGTGAAAACATGCTTTTTATTAAATGGTGAGTTTTCTACTAAATAGATTTCTTTTGCAGTAGGAAGCAACTGCATTAGAAACAAATATCTTGGCTAGACCTCTTATATTCTTCTCCCAATACATAAGCAAAAAAATATGTATGTGTTCCATTTGCCAATTGCAAAATAATAATAATGTTTGATGGGCAAAAGCCCAGCTGTCAGGAGACAAGACAGACAATTCTGCTTATTGAATGCTATTGACTTCATGGGGCCAATAAAAAAACTTGCAAATAAAAGAAAGAGGAACCAATTCATGTCCTAAGATTGTGTGACGTAATTTTTTTCTGTTTGTTTAATGTTGTGATTAAACATGGTGGGGCCCTAGGGAGTGAATTTTTTATTTGAAGGTTAAGCCAATATTAGCAAAAAATAAAATAAAATTAATCAAATGGCCCAAAGCATCATAGCCACAGTTGATTCCAAGAATGTTTGGTTACAAAATGAGCAACTGACTAATTGTGTAAATGCTGTTAATTAGCTGTGCAGAGCCCCTAACTGGGCTATTCCCTGTAACTAATAAGAAATCAATTAGCTAATGAAGTGGCCATTAAATGCTATGCTAATCTTAGCTGGGATATTTTTAATGTTTCTTCTTCTTCTTTTTTTTTCTTCTTTATGATCCTTCCTAATTGCCATTGCCATACGGAGCTCACAGCTTTCAGCATGTCTAATGAAACATCATTATATCATAACTGGCATTCTTGGAAGAGTTAGTGGCAAACCTGCTTCCCAATTATTTTTAATTGCCAGACATACTCATAACTGGGCCTTCTACCAAGTAGTTCAGATCCCTGTACTGTCATGTAATATACCCAAAGATTGTGTTTTCTTTTCTTTGCATATGCAGCTTGATAGTAGCATTGGCCTCAAGGAGGGATGTGCATAACACCCTAAACAAGAACCTGGGTGGCTGCCTTTGCTCTTCCTTTGATTGTAGACCCAGTATTGCCTTCCTGCTGAGCAGCTAAAACTAGACCAATCTAGAGGAGATTTTATCTGTATTTTGAAACTTCTGGTGCCTGGTAAACATCATTTTCTGCCAACAATTCCAGGCTGAAAAGGTGGCTTATGCTAAAAGACTGCAATTTAGCAATTATTATTAGGACTAGCAATTGGGAAGTGTAAATGTCTTCAGTGATTCCCATAGACTTTGTCACTTTCTAGGAATTCTGTGTTACCATTTATTTATGTCTGTGAATTCCAGCTTTGAGAAGGCATAAAACGTACCTTTTCTTTGAGTGGCATGGCTGCAATATCAGCGTCTCCTGTTTAACAAATCCTTCTGTAAGATGATAGAGGCAAGAATAAGTTCCAATTTTTAAAACATTCCTGCAGCAAAGTGTTTTTATTTACCAACCCAGCACCTATCTGGTAACGGCATCATATTTAAACCCTGAATCTCAATGAACTTCTCTAAATCTACTTGCACTGAAGTAGGTTATATGTCAGGATTAGTCTGGCTCCTCCCCACCCCCCACAATACAATTGTCGTCAGGACATCTGTGCCCAAAATATGTGCTTTTTAAAAGAATGTTTTCAAAAGAGAGTCTAGCCTCTCTTTCCCTCTCTTCCTCTCCCTCTCTCTCTCTCTCCCTTTTTT
>WEKX01006780.1:119766-155708 GCA_013390025.1 Pitta sordida
TTATCCCTCCTTCTTTTTTGGATAACATGCAAATTGAATTGGTTAATTCTGCACCCAGGTTTCAGGAAATCTGCCACCAGCAGCTGCCACTGTTTCAGATGTCAGGAGGATCCAGATACACTGTGACATTTTGTTCATTAAATAAACAAACCAGGTTCAGGCTAACAACATTAGGTAGAAAGCCCCATCAATTCTTGTACATTTAGTTCACATAATAGGAAGTGACAATTGTTCCTTAGCTTCATAAGCACTATATTGAAGAACAAAAGGAAAAAGCATACATAATGTGGCAACAGCAACAACAGTTGCCACAAAATCCTGCAAGGTTGATTTAGATTAATGAGGCGCATAACTTTTTGCCCAAGGCTACTTAAAATAAATATGGCTACAAACATGGCTACTAGGGGAGAGAAAAAAAGTCAAGAATGGTTTTTTCTCTTATATATGGTTTAGTATTACTTATTTGATTTGACTATCAAATAAGAAAACTATTCCAACAATAGTTCCTCTGTAGCAGAAGAAAAAGATTTGCATGGTGTAGTAGTATAAAAATAAAAAGAAAACACCTAAACCCCCATTTTTGTATATTTCAGCAGCAAAATAAATCAAACATTTTTTTAAAATGTTAACTAGAATGCTGACCTTAGGGTTAAAATTATAGAGATACTAAAAACTCACATTAAAAGCCATATGTCTTTTCCATTGTGACAAATCAATCTACCTGAAATACCAACATTTCTGGCTTTTCATCAATCAAATGTATTGTGTCTTTTGCATCTAGGAAATATAAATGTTAACTAGTCAGGATAACAAGTACTATTTGTCAGCTATGCATCATATAACATAAAATTCACCAAAACTGGAAATTCAGTAATACCAAAAAAAAAAAAAAAAAAAAAAGAGAGAGAGAAAGAAAAAAAGTTGCCAAAGAGAAAGAGTTGCCTGTCTGAAAATCAGACCATCCTGATGCTTGGATATTATAGATAAGGCTGTCAGTCAGACTTAGACTGAAAGGTACAGACAATAGAAAAAATCCTCACACATTAATATGTATAACACCATGATGTGGCTTTTAATATTCCAAAGGGACTTCAGCAACTCCATGGGAAAAAAAAGCCAAACCTGAGACTGGCCTGTGTAAATCCTTGCCAACGGCAGCAGCCTCACTGGATGATGTGGTATATGGAGAGGCGAAGATTAGCTCTTTGCGACACTGGTGGTTTTTCAGTCTCTTCCCTTCACACGTCTGCCAGTCCCCAAGGCACCTGCAGTAGGGCACTCAGCTGAGGCATGAGGTGGCTGCTGCCAACCCAACAGCAAGAGTGACAGCACACCACCACTACCCCCATGATTTTTTTGGGGGGTTCCTGACCCATCCCCCACCAACATTCCCTGAGTAATTCCAGTCTCACTTCTTTCTGGTTCCTGTCCTCCACATTACCAAAACCCCAGAACCAGTTTGAAGCAACTCCAAAGGCCTGCCTATGCCTGGAAAGCCATTGGACAGATGGCGATATCATTTATATCCCCATCATATCACATGGTACATGTGGGGTGCCTTGGCCCCCCCAGTCAGAATTGGCGCTGGTACCACCCTGAGCTGGTTGCTTAAAAATACATATTTTCATCCAGACACCTCCCTAGTGCCTCCATCTGTTGAAAACGAGAGGTTGTTCCAAGATAAGTTCACGTTAATTTAAATACAAGGATTTTTTTGCCCTTTGATTATGTACTTGCAAACATCCCTGCATAGTGTCAGGGATCCCCGACTCCTTCACCTGCTATTAGGGCATTTCCTCCCAACATCAAGCAGAAGGTCCACCCTTTCTCAAGGCGAGTGATAAACGGTGAAAGACGTGCAGAGAAGTTTAGTTGTGCAGATCTCATGGTGCTCTATGGACTTGGAAGGCTCTTGTGTGCTGGTAGAACCCAAACTGAATGTGCCTGAGAGCAGACAGTGCATTTCCAGTGTCTAATGACCTCACAGTGTCCATCAGCAGACAAGGTCAGATCCCTCCTAAGGCTGCAGGTAGAGAACAAGCAGATGCAGCAGCTCAGAAACGGGGAAAGTTGCATCCACAATCTTGCTCATGCTTGCTTTCTCACTCACTTGTATAGAACCTTCTCCAGGTGTGGCGTGATCTGAGTCACAGATGAGGGAGAATTTTGCCAGGAAACTGCAAGAATAAGATGGTGGGATCAGTAGCATAACCTCCTAGCTTGGACTGGCTGCTGCCAGGGGATCATGGAAGTAATTTCTGAGCGATCTCCACAGCTACAGACTGTAAATCAGCCCGAGTCCTAGGGGGACTCTGCTTTTTGACTGTAGAATGCTGTGCATCTAAAATTTAAATGGAAAAAAGCTAACATGTATTCATTGTATCATTCTAGATTACATTAACTGTAGCAGCAATAGAAGACTCATCTGTAACACAAGCTATTTCTTATTTTCTGCAGACTATTTTTCTTCAGCATAAGATAGGCGTTTTCCTAACTCTATGTATTCCCACTTCTTGGAATAATTCTTAAAATATTTCTGTTCCAGATCTTAGGATGATGGAGACTCTGCACTCTGCAGTGGATGAGAACCCAAACTCTTTTAAATGAGCCAATTAATTTCTCTTGTGTTGCATTGCCCAACAACACAAAATTTGTATTAATAACATTCCCACAACAGTGACATGCCTACTTCTAGTAAAAATATAGATGTAATTTTAATTCCCTTTATATGAACAGCTTTTTAAGTAAAGAAACATGATAGATGGTTCTTTGCAAACTGAACTAAACATTTCAAAATCTATGAAAAAGGTTAATTACAATGACATAAGAAGAGAATCAAATTCAGAAGACCTCCTGTTAAAAAGGTAACTGTCATTCTGAGTGTCATTTCCAACAAACAATAAAAGAACAATAACTTTTGCAGTTATTCTCTTTGGCGTGTTCTTTAATTCACTGGTAGTTCAGTAAGAGGACCTCCCTCTCCCCCTTCCCCTTTCCTTCATCCCTCCTTCCTTCCAGCATCAAAGGTTTGTCATATTGAAGTCATACACCAAATCTTTGAATAGTCTCTCACAACAAAAAAAAAAAAAGAATTTGCAAGCCTTTGTGACCTTTTGGGTCTAGACGTGCTTTTTTTAATGTAGTGTTTAAAAGTTCTCATTGGGAATCAGTGTTGTAGGGACAAGAAACAGTTTTGAACCCTGCCTGTTTAGGAAGCCAAGTGCCATGGGTGGTATGAGTAACAATTAGGGGAAATATGAAGGGGAGAAATGTCATACAGGGATTCTGTGGAGTTTACAAAGTTTACAAAGCTGTCTAAGGGTTTAAAACCACAGAACGGAATTTATATTGATTTATCTGAACCCGATAGTTCACCAAATCAAGGTAAATCAATTTAAGAAAGCTTTAAACTAGTTTATATATGTCTATGTGAGGAATTTGTATCAATACAACCAGTTGGATTTAAAATTATTTTAGTTAACAGCACTGCAGATTTTTAGTGTAGGTAGGGATATTTGGCAAAAAGCAATGTGAATATGAGCAAGTTAAATACAGACTAGCTATTAATTTCAGAAATAGTATTCACACAGTAATGTACACACCACTAGGGGAAAAAGAAAACAGGAATACATGTAACCAACTATTTTTTACTTAATATTTCTTTTGACTATTAAAGGCCATTCTGAAAAGTACTGAAATGACCTCCAGGACAAAAGAACGAAATTCACACTAAACTTAAACACAAACTAAACTAAACATCATCACCTCTCACCTTTCCCAGTAGCCCCCAGCCACCACGTTTCTTGCAAGTGTGGAAAAGCTCAGCAGAGGACTTGGGACCTTTGAAAAGTAGATGATGTCTCCCCTGTAGTGACTGCATGTTTCAGAGCCTTGTGTTTCCTTGGTTTCAGGAACTTTATTCCAACTTGATTTCTCAAGAACCAAATAAATAAATGCCTATGCTTTGTGACTGTACGATTTTTAGCTGTGAAAGCTGTCTGTGGTATTTTGCTTCAGCCAGGCTCTAATAGTGCTCTTTCAGCTGCCCAGGCCGGCAGATTTGTGCTGGTGCTCTTTGTGCAGCTAACAGCTTCTCCAAGCAGCTACAGAGATTGCCACAAACTCATGGGGCTCGTGTGTACATGGGAAACCCAGTCAGGAAATTAAATTTTCTCTCCCCATAATTAATAAGAGCTAAACATTTGTGGATTTGTTGTCACTTTTAAAAGTGCTGAAGCCAAATTTTTTTAAAAAGGGCATTTTCCAATAAAAAGTAAATTTTTTTCTAAAAGAGTTTAAAAAAACCCCCAGTGCTATGCAATCTAAAAAAAAAAAAAAAATCCCTTTTTTTGGAAGGGTGGTTAAGGAATTCTTTAACATTTGCTATTAGCCAAGGCTGATTTACCACAGTATGTAAGTATGCATTAAATGTGTAAGGCCATGAGTTATCTTACCAATTTCAATGTGCCTGCTTTCATTCTGAAAGCGAGCACAAGCTTCAGAGCTACACAGAGTGAGAGGCTAAGTTAAGACTCCTCCTGCTAGGCATGTTGCTGGTACATTTTGCAGAGGCCATTACAAGGAATACTGTCCTTATGAATAAACTGTGCTTTTTATAAGAACTGTTCTTACTTTGGAAATTCTGGGACTGTACAAGTGCTTGGAAAAATAGGAGAAACAATACGTAACCGATCTGCCTGACAGAATACTGCCAGCACATTTTTAAGTGAAATGCATTGAACCCCGAAAACAGGTAACAGGCATGGCTTGAGCTGTACCATGGAAGCAAATTCCAAGGGCCTTTTCAATTCATGTCTCATTTTTGCTACTCTGCAAAATCCTGCGTAATATTAATACTGTTTCAGGGAGAAAAAAACCCCAAGGGTTTTTTTTAATAAAGGGATACAAATTGCTTGATTAAAGATAGGGGTAAACATCATTTTAGCCACTCTTTGAAACATTTTTGAACAATTATGCACTGGAAGTTCAAAGTTTCTTTTTTAGGTTTGATTTTCTAAATAGAAGTCTTCATATTTTAGTTCCTAGTAAGCATCCATTTTGAAAGCAAACTGTTTGTTCTCTGTTTTAAGCAAAATGAACACTGAAAAAAACTATAAAATCAGGCCTAATGTGTATCTTTTTCATTAACTGTTATTTCATTGTGATTAAATATGTAACCTGCAGAAAGATGGATTATTATTTTAAATGATTCCATCAGAACTCACTTAAAGGAGGTAAATATCAGAATTTATATCTAAGATATGTCAAGTGATGCATTTTTAAAAATTTTTTAAAACTGCATTATACCACTGTGAACTGTAGAGAACTCATCCAAAATTTTAGCTGAAGACCTCTCAGCCCACTATGTGTTGTAAAAATAATTTCTGTAACAGGGTTAGCAGAAAAAGTACATTTTGTGCTTATCCCATTAATCAAATAAGTTCATGCTAAATTATTGTAATTACTTTTATTGAAGCACCGTATAACCTATGTCAGTGTTTATATTATAAATAATAAATAATAATTATTATAAATGGTTGAATTATTCATTGAGGATGAATTATCTGACAAATGGAGGCTTTTTTCCCTCCTCGTGACTTGTTTGTTCTCTGAAGATACTCCTTTTTTCATTTTTTTTGAATAATGAAAGATATTCAGCCAAGGACTGCAAATTGCTCACTTAAATTGCTCCCAATTTGATTACTTGTGACTATTTGTGAGACATGAACATATTGGTCATATGAGCCTAGGTCTGGATGAGTGGCTGGTGGGCTGAAAGAGGGTCCTAAGGATTTGTAGGTGGAGGTGGTAATTGGTGGAGGTGGTAATTGCAAAGGCACAAAAACACCTCTCTTGGAGCTCCACCTCCATTGCTTCCCACCAAGCTTGTCATCAGCGTTCACAGCATGTCAGGTACCGTCTCCCTTGAAAGCTGGTAATGTGACAGGGATCATGAGCTTAATGGAATCAATGTATAATTAATAGCTTATAAAATCTTCAATGAGTGAATGAGGAGCCCCACTTGGGGATGAGAGGGATGAAATGAACAATTAAGGTGGGATAAGGACACTTCACAGCAAGTGGATTTGGAGTGAAAGTAAAATAGCCTGGCAGCACCCTGTGTGCCGAGTTCCTTGTAGAACTGCAACAAGTGTTTAGACAGGTCACAAACTTGTTGGCTATTTAGCCAGAGCCCATGAATACCTGAGGCTCCAGATAAAGTGATCCACTAAAGGCCTAAACTCATAAATAAAGATACAAGGATGTGGAGGAGTAGGACATGAGGATCCCGACCTGAGAGCGGCAGGGCTTGTAGAGACCCAGCATGCCTCCATCCCCAGCCATCTCTGCTAGGATATATCAACCACTGCAGGGTTCAGGAGAAACCCTCTGCTAGGACCTGGTGTGCATGTGACCCCTGAGCATTTCCTGCGAGCTCTTGGGCAACCTTTTTCCAGGGTGTCCCTTGCCAAACTCTCAGGTGGTCTGGCTGTGGTAGGTGAAGGGAGCCAAGACACAGCTGTCAACCACAGCAGCCAGCTTAAAACTGCGTGCAGGCTTGCCAAGGGACCCCAAAATTTGGCAGCTTGGAGGCTGCTGCCAAGGAGGTGGCTGAGTGGCTGGAAAGGAACTCCCACTGATGGGCATTGCCCAGCCCAGGGTGGGCTGCAGAAGGACATCCCACAGCTCTGGGCAGTCCCTGAGTGTCACAAAGACAAATGTTGGAAGGCGAACACTCAGCCAAGCGAAAGACAACAATTAATATTTCAGTTTGCTCACAGATGCCTTTGTCTTGGCTGCTCACACGGAAGTTCACTGTAAGAAAGGCTATTGTGCTGACAAAAATGTGTGTGAGTAAATGCTTACAGAAAGCAACTAGAAGAGGGCAAGCAAACAGCAGAGGGAAGGGTCCTCTGGAACTGGGTGGGTTTTGAGGAACACCACTGTTTCCTGTGAGTTTGCTGACTTCTGATCTAACTGCACTGAACCAGTTCTCATAGTGGTGATGTGGCTCCATGCTGCCCAGCCACACAGCTGCTGTTTTCCGGAGACATGGAGTGCAGGTGACAGGACAGTGGCCGCAGGCTGCTAAAGCCCTGGGGTGTGATGTTATGTTTGCAGTCCATGAAATGGAGGGGTTTCCCTTCCTGCGTCCTACCGCCAGGGCACCTTAAATTAAAAGCAGGAGGCTGAATCCTACCTCCAGTGTGTGTCTGGATCTGTCTCTGATTTCAAGCAAAGCTGAATGTGCATGGAATTGTGCCAAATTTGACCCTGCTACCTGCTTGCTCCTTAGACAGCTGAAGAGGTTTGCTGCCTTTTACGGCAGCTCCAGAGCACAATGGATCTGAGGAATGGGGAACATAACACAAGTAAAAGTCTGCCAGTTTCCAGCACGTCAATACCCAAACTCATGAAAGCCATGTTTTCCTGATGTTCTTTTTCATTGAAGATTAAGCCTCCATTTGTTTTCCAGCATTTGATGTTTCATTCCTAATGATCTCTAGACTCAGTACCAAAGTTGTCTTCCTGACAGCGAATGCCATGTGTGATTACTCACCCGGCTAGAGATTCTCACCTCCATCTGATGACTCTGTGTTAAGCAAAAGGCATCACTCATCACTGTGTGCATGGCCCAGCCAGGCTGCCAGCAGCCAGAGCATCCTGCCAGTGTCTTCGATCTCCTTGCTCCTTCCCCCATTCCCTGCTTCTCCCTTTTTTTTTCTTCTGGCTTAATATAACTGCACAAAGACAACACTAAATAAGGAAAATATGCTTCCCAGTAACCGAAACTGACAAAAACAAAGATGGCATGTTTATGTAATTAGTTACACATCTAACTTTTTTCAGCTTTTCTTCTTTCAAACATCCCACTACTGCACCACCCAAGCTATGAGTCAAACTGAAATAGATGTGGAGCAAAGGAACTGGTGGGGGGTTTTTCCCCTAAAAATCATTATAGACCTTAGGTAACTCCTGAATCTTGGAGTCCCTCTGTGACTGCATTCTGTTGTGAGACCAATTCATTAAAAGTTAATTAAAAGTTGAAGTTTAATATGTAGTTTCCTTTAGCTAATCCTCCTAAGGCAGCCTCATATGGCGCTTATGTATCCATTTTGTTGATGTTAGAAAACAAAAAAACAAAATTGTCTAATTAAGAGATTAGTGTTTAGCAAGAAGGTTTTCTAATTGGTGACTCTGAGTCCAAATTAATCTTAACGCTGCTCTTTTAAGCATTTTCAATCTAACTTGGGCTTTTTCCCCAACAATAGTTTGTGAAATGTGAATAATTTCCAGGATTTTTTGTCATAACATTAGTCAGCCTGCTTGTTCTTTCTGTGCTCAGACCCTTTTTGGATCCAGTTTGGATCTCCCTTGTCGCTTGAGCTGCTCTCCTCTGGCTCCAGTTTAGGAACCACCTTAAGGTCTTCACTGTGGAGGCTATCTTTAAAGGTGGAGTTTCATCTCTGTCTTTCAGCATATTCTCACTCAAATACCTAAATATGTGTTGCATTTCCATGGACATCAGTTATTTTTCTGGTAATATATATTAAATGCTTTACCGAAATGAACATGCCCCATCTGATTATGCTGGTGCCTAACATATTTTTTTGTCTAATAAAAGCACAATAACTGTATTCCTACTAATTCTGGCTTCTTTTGACAGTAGATGCTGACTTCCTGTTCTTGTAGTGGGAATACAGAAAAATAAAAGAGCACTGCTACCCCCTTAAAAATATGAATTTACACTGCTCAGACACACTTAGGAGAAAGGGTAAAATTATCCTAAGCTCCTATCACTCAGGCAGTTTTGGCCATCTAGACTTTAATTTTGGAGACCATGCTGGTAACAGTATATGGAAGAAATCTACAGACTAACACAAAAATAAAACAGCTACCTCAAGAGAAAAGCATTTCTAAAATAAAGGCTATCCAGGACAATTTTTCCTTTTCAAAAAAATGGAGATACTAAAAATGACAAAACTCGATATGTTCATAAAGGACTGTCATGAAACCAAACTAAAATTGTAACTTGCCCAGAAAATTAAAGGGCCATCTCAGGGCTAAACAAGGTGACGCTTTACTTACAAGGTCTTACATTGATTTTTGTTTATGTGGTCATCACCGGTGACGGTCCTCTAGTGTGCCAGTGTTTTTGTCTGTGTATAAGAAAAACTGCTTCTCCTTTAAAAGAAGTCACATAGGCACAATATTTTCCGCTTTTGTCTCAAGGTACCTCGTGGTAATCACATGTCCTTCGGTAACTTCTGAAGGTTAAAGAAAAATCTCTCACCAACATGACGCTTTTCCTTGACATTTATACCTCCTCTCGTTTCCTTCTTCTCCTTTGTTCATTTAAATGCTGGCCAAGGATGGCCAAAAAGAAAGTAGGGGACAAAACCAAGATAAGGCCTAATTTTTTTCCAAAATCATGGAAACCCTTGTATGTTCATTTGTTCTTCTCAGAAGCATCAGACATACCGTGCCGGACTGACAGTTGTGAGGTTGGAAACTATTTGCTGCCAGCTAAAAAAGCTTTGCATTCATGGTATGGAAGCTAAAAGTGGGATTTGCCTTACACAGTTCTGGTTTGCAAAGTGCACACAGAAAAATAAAAGGTGAAAAAAAAGTTAAAAAATAAATAAAGGAAAACCTCTTGGTTTCTATAGAGGAACGCCCAAGCTTTCTGCTTTGTGCTTTGTCCTCCGTGTTGTATATACTATGGTATTTCTGGGATATGGAATAGCATTCTGGGTATACTGAAATTAAGAAGGTTGGGTATGTTTGTGAGCCTGCTGAGTTCCTCACTACATGTTTTCCAAGAGAAAAATGTGAAAAATTTTCCAGTTAGAGCCCCCATACCTTTGCTGAGAGGGGATGCCACAAATCACGTGAATAATTAGTGACACTCTTAAGTGTCTAGCACCATGCCCATTTATTTTCTTGGCACAAAATGTATTAGTTCTACACTATTCATTTAATCTGCATTTAGCAAGACATAAATTTTAGTTGGAAGCTGTACTGAAAGACAATATATACTGTATGTTGCAGAAATATCTATTTCTTCTAAGACCACATCTTTGTTTTAAAAAAGAATGAGGAGAAATAGTATGGAGTTAATATATGTGAAAGCCTAATTTTTGCATAGCTTTTGATTGTTCAAATCTCCCAACTGAATGACCAGCACTGACCTTTTCAAGAATGCCATACTCACTGTTAAGTTCTCACCAAAAATACACATTTCTCTGATACCCTCATTTAGGTAATAGCTCTGTGACTCTTGCTATAAGTATGGAGTGAAGGGAGGGAAGAAAAGAGAAAGCTTTTCTTTCTCCACAAACGTTAATGAGACTTTTCAACTATGCAGTAGAGTGGAGAGACTTAAGCCTCTCTAGGTGTTTCTGGTTTTCAGGCTTTGAGCTCTTGCTGTGCATTGCTCTCTCCATCCTGCCTCTCTAAAAGGGCCTCAACAGTGCACAGCCTTGTCCCTCTGTATTTTTCACTTTAAGCTACACTCCACTGGAACTGCTTTTAGCTTCCATATTTCAGCAGAAAACCAAACAGAGACGCAAATAATTTGATGCATTTTAAGTAGAAAAGGCCAGTAAAATATTTTTAATCCAGATGCAACCTTTTAGACAACAGAATGCTCGTTCAGAGTTGAGGAACAGCTGAGAATTGTTACCATCTAAAGACTATTAAAGCCTTTGTAAAGTGCATAGCTGCCTAAATGCCATTCCCAGCGGCCAAATCACAAAATCACACAAGTAAAATCTGTCCTCAGCTACTTTCTTGTAGGTTTTTCAACAAGAAGACGAAGAGTGAATTGTAGTGGGCAGGAGTCATCTTTTCAAGCAGGTTATTGGCACTCCTGGAATTTTGTGCATCAAGTTGAAATCTGCCCAGAAATGCTATCACAGTTTAGTACAATGTGCTGGTATATTAAATTACTTTAATATACTGATATAAATAGTTTTCCCTCTCATGAGCCCTATTTTATCAGTTAATAAGTGTAAATCTATTAAAATACAGCTTTAGAAAGCCAGCCTGAACTCCTCCACAATCCCATAAGAGAATAGATGGCTAGACTTGCAGCAGGCATGTGGTCTAGTCTATCCACATGGATATGAGCTATGGGTAGTATACTCATATATAGATATGAGTATATATATATAGATATGATATGATATGATATAGATATATACCACATCCTGGCAGAGCTGCTCTGCAGAAGCCTGTGCTGATTGGGGGAGGTATAGGACCTAAGCTAGTTGTTTCCCTCGCCCCACATCCACCTTCTTGCACTAAAGATACTCCGCTTCTTTACAGAAACACTCCTCCCCAACATCAGCACACTCCCCTGCTGCAGCTAAAGATTTATGGGCTGACAGAAAAATAGGCAGGGATTTTTCCTTCAAGGAGTACATGTTCAGCAGGGTAAAATCTGTTTTACCTACACATCTCTCTGTAGTGCAAAACAAGTGAGAAGGGAAAAGGCATGGAGCGGAAGCCTGATTCAGGAATATACGAATACAAACTATATTTTCATGCAAACACACAGACTTGTTTGCTGAAAGTTTCACATACATCAAATTAAAACAGATAAAGCAACGAATTCAGACATCATTTACCCGTAGGGAATACATTCAGCCTTTATTTAGCCACTGAAAATTTACTCCTGCTTGTCTGTATCTCTAACCTGCTTGGGTAGACTGATGTTTTGATGGCAGAATACCCGTAGGGTTTCCAGAGAACATATCATAAGATTCACAGCTACACACATATCTTTGTAACAAAGTAAATTGGACTTAGATGGGAGCCTTGTGCAGACCTGCTCTGCCTACAGAGGACTGAGGGCATTCACAGAAGCTTTAGCACTTCAAGAGCTTTGTTGTAAAAACATGGAACCTAGAGTCATGGGATACTTCTAGAGATTGGAGGAGAGAGGAGAGTTCAGAATTTCATTCTATGGCTTTAGAGTAGAATTCAGGTGCCACAAGTCTTTCTTGAGTCTTTTACACAATCCTTTAATGAATATGCCCCTATATCTTTCTGTGCCTTTGACGTGACACTGAAGGCATTTTCCTATCTCCCAGCACTGTTTAAAAAAACCCAACCTGTAAAACTGCAAAGCAAACATTAGTCATAGGGTCAAACTTTAGACCCTGTTTTTGCATCACTTGTTTCATGCAACATAGTGGTTGTGAGATCCAAGCGGCGAAGGTCCCATGTTGTCTCTGCCCTCATATAATTATAAGGGACTGAAAGCATGCAAGTAAATGAACTCCAGCCCCTATGGTCCTGGAGAGCTTAGAGGGTAGAGTTCCTCCTACTGTGTCTGCACAATAAGACACTCAATAAAGTTGCCTCAGTACTGAATGAACTGAGCAAGCACAATCTATAGAGCAACACACATGGCAAAGATGCTTTTAAGTTCTACTTTTATTTGAAACTTAGGATAGCTTTAAAGTTCTCCATTTTATTTTTCATAATGTAGAGTGAAACTTAAAAGTGGCCTCAAATTGCAATGAAAGCTGCAATGAATTTTAGCAAATAAAAAGCTAGTTAAAGAAAAAAACACTACTGTCCTGGCTGGGAATTTTAATAGTGCTGCACTCACAGCCAGACTGCTTGTAACTTTTCTATTAAAATGTTAAATCGAGAGCATTAAACAGCTTCCAATTAAGGGGTATATTATCACCTCGATGCACAGGGAGTTTCACACGTAAATCCCTATGTATTAAGAAGAGAATATGCCCTGTGGCTTTTTAAATAACAAATAAAAGTTAAAAGTGATTTTGCAGGAGGTAGAAGAGCTGTGGAAAGGCTTATATTTTAACACACTCTGAGCATAAGAAAACTAATGTTTGAAACTGTATAGAAAGAGTATTTATCTTCATTTTCCCCCACTATTCCTAAATATTTCCACTGGGACCTACTTACTAAGATGAAAGTCTAAGTATTCCATAGAACTGGAAGTATTGATTTTTTAAGAACTTTCATATGCACAGGCTGGAGGTGCTATTGGTCATGTCTTGTTAACACTGAGGGCATCCTTCCCATGGCCACAGTGCCTATTCTATGAGTTTTAACTCAGTTTATCTGAGGCAAATCTGTTAATTAATTTCAGTTAATATTACTTAAAAGAGTCAGAAACAGTTAAGAAATTCCCCCCTAGCATTTCTCGTGTTCCTGAGGGTCTTTTGAAGTAAGATGCAAAGAGCTGCAAGTCTCCCAGCCTATACACAGCTTTAAAAATTTTCAGTGTAAACTCAGGGAATGATGAGCATTTGGAAAAATCAGACAGTACTGATAAAGTTCATTAGCAGTGTTTTTTTCTGATTAAAACCAGAGGCAGTTCAGTCATGACTGTTCTCTGAGGTCACTGTGACACCAAAAGCAAGTCCACTGGTCACCTTGCTCCTTGATCTGTGGGTATATATCAGCTGGCTCAGTCAGGTGGGGCAGGGAGGGCACAACACACTAATGACAAGATATTTCCGATAATTTGCTCATGGGTGTTTGTAACATTTTAACAGAACTGATGCTTGAGATTTTACCTCTCCATTGTCCCCTGGTTACCTGAAAGGGAGAAACTTGCTACCTGCTTTCAGGACTTTGTACATCCAAGATCCACCTGGCTCTCTCTGGGAACAGGAGTTGCAAAAGGAGCTTTTGAGTCCCACTGCTGCTCACTGGCCAGGCAGACCAGTGTGCTACAGACTTCACCTCGCTGGAGGTTTGAATCAGGATTCTACAGCTACAGAGAACTCTTTTTATCCTTGAGCAACAAGCAGCCCAGCTGAAACCCTCTGCACCAGGAGAGCACACACATGTGCTGGCAACCACCGACCCTGGAGAAACACCTTGCTGCATTGCGCTGGGGTAACACTTACTGAATGTGGTGATAATCTTTTCTATGTTTCTCCTTCTTAGCTTTTTCCCAACTTTTTCTGGCTTTCCTTATCTTTCTCTATGCTTTAGCTTTATCATTAATGAAAGTCATTTATCATTTTAAAACTCAACTCTTGATCTCATTTGACTCTTAATTTGCTTCTGGGAAATAATCAACCTTATATTTACAGATTGTAACAGTGTTGAAGCAGGAGACACACAAGACTGATGCTAGATCCAGTGAATTTGAGTGGCCACTCATTCCTGCGGGCCACATCATCTTGGTGAAGTCACTTCAAACAGGTGCACCTCAATAGTGACTGAGGTGAAAAAGCCTAGCACTGGTTGCATTCCACTAAGGAGTTATAGTTGGAACGTATGTGGTCCTCAGCTTTTTGTGGGGCACTTCAAATTCATGTAAGGTAATTTAAAATGTAAATTGTCAGATTAGACAGATGGAGCTCTGCTGAACCAGCAGGAGATATTCTGGTTAGTTTTGAGCTCCTTTCTCTTTAATTAGGCATTACAGACAGTCAGGGTCTAAGCAAGCTGGTCAGGGACCACCTCAAAAGTTCTAGGTGCCATCCCAGTTCTGTCCTGCTCTGCTTCCCCTGTGCCACAGGACAATGTCTGGAGGATTCAGGCACCTACACAAGGCTCATTTAAATGAATGGTCTCTCATATCTGAGATGTAAGAGGGACAAGCACTTTACACAGAAAAATAGTGAGGTGTCCTCGGTGCATAGGGATTCTGAGACACTACAGAATAATTTCCCATAGTATCCTACAATATGGCAGAAACAGTTGCAGGTTCTCAAAAGAAAGATTTTCTGTTTACACTAATGTGGGACTGGTCACGTGTGAAGTCTTGTTGGCCTCTAAGCACCAGTGGAAATCACTGCTCCAATAAACGGACAAATATGTGGAAATGTAGGAGCCCAGAGGCCGTTTTGCTCTATGCCTGGACTCTTTTTATTTCAGAGAAGTCAGAAACCTCCTACTCTTCTCCGAAAGATTCTTCCCCATTTTTCTGGAGTTTGAACTTTTTCTAAATGTTTGCTGAAACACTTTAGGGAAGAACAGCTGATGGAAAACCGACTGACAAAAGGTCAGTCCTTCTTGGAACAAATGTATGACAGTATTTGTTTCAGTAAGGCCAGGTGGTGACCCCAAGTTTTTTTTCATCTCTTGCCAGATGAAAGGGCTTGAGTGCACAAGGGACACAGTACGGAGACATCTGACAGAGCTTGCTGAGCTACACTGAAATACACTGAGATGGTGCAGCTTGCTGGGAGAAGAGAGCTGCTGTCAGATCACAGAATCATAGAGTATTCTGAGTTAGAAGGGACCCAGATGTCTCGCCTCCCTCTCTATCCAGCTATGCTGCTGTAATATGGGAGAGGTGGGAGTATGACTCTTTGCTGCTGTAGTTGCTTTCCTCACTTCTCCATGCTGTTCCCCCAATCCTGCTCTACTCTGGCTACGTGGTTCTTGCAGAAGTCAGGAGGAAGGAGCTCCCACAAGCACTTTGCCTGCTCTTCTACAGCACCTCTCGCACATACTTGACATGGTCAGAGCAGAGGAAGGAGAATGGAACCTTCTGTGGAAGCATGAACATCCTCTACAAAAGTTATTGTCTCCAAAGGGGGAAGAGGCAGGAGAAGGAGCAGCCTCCTCTTCTCTGATCCTTTTCACCCTAACAAGCATCATCAGAGCAGTTTCTGCATAGGATCTCATATTACAGAACTGGAATGTCTTCCTTTATTGTACCAAAGGCAGCATTTGCCTGATCCTGCTTCTCCCCTTAATGGGACAGTTGTGTTTGGAGATTGTTCCCATATTCCATTAAACAAATACAGCCTATCATTTCCATGTTAATCTGGCATTTCAGAAAATGGTATGATGAAATAAAAAAGCAACATTTAGTGTAGGTCTTAGATGGAAGCAAAGGAAGCTAACCTAATTTCATATTTATGCACCATATGCTTGTGACTAAAAAGACCAGAAAACTCACCCATGCTCTTCCACCTCAGACTTCCAAGGATTATGGAAGCTCTAAAAACTTTGGTATCAATCCTTGGATTTGCATATATTATTCTTCAAGAGCCACTATTTTTCAACAGTTTTGAAACACAAGATACTAAGAAGTAGATAACCTTAGATACCTAGGGTGTTTTTTCATATCATGGTTTCAGTTTATTCCCTTGAGATTTTTACCAAACTAGGCTCGGCTCCTCTCCTCTCCTCTCCTCTCCTCTCCCACTTATGTAGTTTCATTAATAAGTAAATGCAGGCTATATCCTGTGAGTTTAGGGTGGACTCTTAATAAACCTGTTATCCATCACAGTAATTCAAAGAATCTAGCATGAACCAGATGCACAATATTCTATTGTTTTAAGTGAGCTCTGTCAATCTTTGCCATTGACATTAAACAAAAGTCAGGATTATTAAAACATATGGGTACATGGCCTCATACACTGGTTAAGCCTTTGCTTTGAGAATGTGACTGCTGTTGTTCAGCATTCTGAAAATATATGTAGCATGCTACAGTACACAGGAAATCACAGATGTCAAGGGGAAATGATATGTGAAAGCTGTGTATGTTTAAAAATGCAGCACTACTGTACCTTCTTAAAAGAAAAAGAAACTTTCCTCCTTCTGCCTCCTTCCCCCTGTTGCCAGTTAAAATGAACTGTCAGAGCCTGGATAAAGATACAAACAGGATTGCATACCTTACCAAGCCTACAGTGACTCTTAGACTTTGATCTAATTCTATTTGCTGCTTTATGATGCATGAAGCTGTCAGATAAAGAGGTGTTCAAAAAAATCCACTCGAGCTGTCAGGGCTGACAAGCCTTGTGATGGATTACAGAGAAAACAAAAGGGTTATCACCTTAACCACAAACATTTATATCTTTTTTTCATAAGGGTGCTTCAATCAACATGTAGTTACCAGGGTGCAGGTTGTTGTGAGCCTGTAGGAACATAGATCCAATGACACACGTTGAAACAGCATTTAAAAAGTACAACACACATACGTTGGCACTAATATGCTGCTGACATGGTAAGAATGTGCTTACTTAGATCAAAGATAAGAATCCTATAGTTTTCTATATAAGATGGATTCTTTTTTGAAGAACAGATTTCCCCCTCTCCACCCATCTTTCAAAGATTAAACACAGTCATAACAGTCTGAATGGGATTTAACTCAAAAAAGCCTAGTACTTAAATATGCCCATATGATTACTTACACAATAGAAACTTCAGCACAGAATGAAGAGCAGCTAACATTTGACTCATGTAAAGGGAACAAAAAAAATTATACTCGCTCCTTTTTCAACATCAGAAAGCAGTTTCATGGCCCATTCATCTATGATCTCTTCCCCCTCCCTCGCCAAAGTCTATCAATTCTTAACAGGCCGCTACAACAAACAATATTGAATCTGAATTTGTCAAATAGAGATAATATTCCACCTCTAGTGTTGCATCTCCAGCAGTCTAGTGAAAAGAAGACAAGAAAATGCATCAAGATGCTTAGTTGAGCTGACAATACAGGCATTTTACCCATGGTTTACATACAGAATTGAGATTAGACACACTCCCTTTTGGTCAATACATCCATATCCTGAAAGTGACCAGGGGCTGCACTATAGGATACTGGGGTAATGTTTAATTCTTCAGTGGTTGTTTTTTCTATTTAGTGATTGTGATAAAAATATAGGCTTAGTACTATGAACAGATTTTTTAAAAAATTTGACAGTTTATGAAGGATAGGTCCGCTCGTAGCTATAAATCGAGATGACCCTTGACAAAGAAACCCAGGAAGCTAAGCCACAGATTGCTGTAACCTGGGGAAAACATCAGGAAAATTGTTGTTCTGTGATTTTCCTACTTCTCCATTTTTTTCAAAAAATCTGTTACTGTCCACTGCCCAAGAAAGGACCTAGGTGAACATTTAGCCCAAACCCTTATACCTCCCTTGTTCTAAAGAAAGGATTTTCTATCTCCAGAAGCAAAGATTTTCCCAGGATACAAGACCTGTACCTGGAAAGAACGTTCAAAATGACGCATCTTCACACGTCATCTTATGCACAGGCGAATTCCTGATGTGCTCAATGGGAAAGAGGGACTAGTTCTACTTAGCAGTGAATCTCTAATGTGAGAAAATGATTTGGTTTTGGATGCTGGGACAACAACAAAACCATCTTGAAGCTCCCCAGAAGGTGGGTTGTGAGATTATAATCAGCATGCATAGGCTTTTAGAAGATAGAAAGAAGAAACCAAGAGAAACACAGAAATAACAGTATAGGGGCAGATTTTATGTGTATGTACAAGACTGTCGCTCCACATTCCAGAAACCTGGGCTACGTCCCCTGTGAAACAGACCACACTCTAACACTAGATAGTGTACCAGAGCAAAGCAGAAGCAGAGAAAGATCTCAAGGGGAAGTATTTGAGGCAGGATGAAGATCTGGGAAGCAACACTGGCAGGCCTGAAAGAGTTCTTTCCCACAAACACGGACCACTTGACAATACCAATGTGTCATACTGGTATTAGACTTCTCCCTTTTGATGGATTTCCCTGTAACACCTACTGTCTAAGGAGGACAAAACCCCACCCAAATACAGAATAAATAAAAATGTCCAAGTACATTGCTTGCAAAACAAAATTAAGAAGTCCTCTTAAATGCTTCTTTAACTACCTCAAGATCAGACATGATCTTGGTTAGCAGCAGTGGGGGGAGGGAGGAAACCATTATTTTTTAGTAATTTTATCCAGCTTTTAAGGCTGTTTCTCTTCTCAGCTCTACCTCTCCGGTGCAACTTGCCAAGCACTAATAGACACAAAAATCACCATCATTCATTAAACTATATTCCTCTGCCATAGCCATCCAACAAAACAATAAAACTCTTTTTTCAAAAAGTTGAAAGGCAAGCTGGTTCAGATAGGCCATTATTAGTATGCATGGAGTGTACATTCACAGGCAATAATACAGTGGGAATTCAGCTAGCCTGAGCATAGGCTGATGTGAAGCATATGATATTACTTATGTAGGCATGAAAGCAATCTGCTTTAATATCAGACACTTTAGTGCAAAGAATGTCAGGGTTACTAAAGGTTAAAGACAGGCCGTTGGATTTTTTTTGTGGGGTTTTTTTTTTTTAAGCATGAGCTGAAAAAATGTGGGATGACACTTTGCATTTTCAGTTTTGGGGGGTTGCTGAGTAAAGTGGCAATAAACAATCCAAGTGAAAAACAACAGCAAGTTAAAAATCAATAGGTGGAAAGTACCACAAAGTATAATAAACTGAAGAAAAAGAAGAGTGTGAGAAACAACCCACTACCATCCACCTGATGGTGCTAAGTGTTGCCCCTAGTCCTGATATCTCTTGTAGAGTTTGAGCGTCATCCCACTGATTGAGCATCTTCAAGGAGTGCTGGATGGAGGCACAGAGGCTTAGAGGCCAGATTCTCACTCACTCATGCTGCCTGCCATCCATTAATTGCTTGTCCTGATACTGGGAGCCACAGATCTCCACGTCACCAAGCCACTGCACACCTCACAAGTACCTGGCCTGGCAGGATAGGAGCAGTTTGCTGCATTTTCCTTACTGGGAGCTTGACGGTCTGTCCCACTACTTGTCCACAGTGTTAGACAGTGCACCCTGTGTGCTTGTCAGGCTGCAGGATTAGGCCCCTCTGTACCAGGCTGGCCCCTGATCCCTGCAAGTTCTTGCTAGCATACCACCGTGAACAGCTGTTGAAGCACTTTGAACTTTCGCTTTTCCTTTACTGAAATTAAAAATCAGGCACATAACCAAGCCAAGAGCTCCAAAAATCTCAGGTGGGAAGAACTGGTGAGAACAGAAGCCAGGTGGACTGTTTTTCAGGGGCTGGCTGTATTTTCAGAGTGTATTAACTTCTGGTTTTTCCTCCTGCACTGGAATCCTTGGATACTAGGGGGCCTAAGAAAAGAGGGAGCTCTTGTGCTGGAGGAAAAAGAACCAAGATAAAAAACCAATAAAAGCAACAGAAAATTAAGATGTTTCCCTCCTTTTTCTCAAAAGCGCAGTTGTATTTCTATATGATTCTGTATGTCATGGAAGATAAAAATCATAAATATTGAGAAGAAATAATGCAAGTCATTGTGAAACGATCTGCTTTCATAACCTACTGTGAAGTGACTAAACCTCCTTTATATACTGATAGCCTTCTCTCAGGCTGCTGATACCAGTCTGTTAGTCCTCACGCATGACAGTTTATGATACATGCAAAGAAAGAAAGAGAGAGGGAGAAAGACAGAAAGAAGGGGGTAGCATGCAGTGAAAGGAAGACAGATGGGCCTATCAGTTATGTATATTGTGACCCACCTGCCAGTCACAGCCCCATGGGAATGTGGCATAATAAATACTGAAAAATGGAAAGTAGGAATTAAACTTAAAAAAAACTCAACACAACAACCAAACATATTGAACAAAGTAAATTGTCTGGAAGGGAGAAGTGTAATAAAGATTTTTCAGGAGCATATAAATCAAAATTTCAAAAGAAATTTGCCAAATAGGGTCTCAGCTCATGTGCATTCAGTGGCAGGAGGGTATAAATTGTGGATCTAGAGAGGATGATTGCCAGCATACCTAGGTATGAGGGGGTTGATTCAATAAATATTCATGATGGCAGCACGTATGCTCTAAGCACTTACCCTGCCCCAGCAAACCTATCTCAACTGAACTTCACCCCCACCCCTGGAGCCTCCTTATGTGCTTGTATTGCCTTCAGCTGAGTCTCATTGCTTTTTGTGTTGTGTGTGTGTGTGTGCACACGTGGGCATGTACAGATGTATGGGCCCAGCCCCTGCAGACCAGACATGACTTATTCTCCTACACCTGGCTCATAACCTGCCCTCCCAGAGCTCAGCAATAAACTCAGTTGCGAGAGCTCCAACTCAACATGACCATCTAAAATAATCTCTTCTGAGCAAAAAATTCTTCTTGGTATGATGAGGAGTAATCAAAATCCATTTTTCCTATGCTGAGTATGTGTTTCATGAAAAGCCTTGCTTCCCTTCTCAAGCACATGAAGTCCGGAGGATCATCTCTTGCTTCTGTTATTCATTTCCTTCTATCCATCCCTGAAGGTGTTTCTACAACTCCATGTTAATCCCATCCACTATTATGACAACCACATGCTTCTCTAGACTCCAGAGACTCCATGATAATTCTGCATTGTGTGGATATAAGAATCCCCAGCTTGTACCTAGACCCGTGGGAAAATGTCCAGGGCCTTTTGTGCATTCAGGGACTCCTGCTTTTGCCTACAGCTTTGTTGTAAAATCTTGCTTTGGTCCATGGAGGTGACTCTTCCCTGCAAAATCCTCTCCCCTATACAAGGATGAGCGTACCGTGGCAAAAATACTCTTTTCTTTTCTGCTCTCCTTTCCCATTTCTGAATTCGCACCGATCCTGTGCTTTCTGTACCCTTCCTCTCACCGAAGTGCTTCTCCATCTCACCCTTTCACCTCTGATTTATTCATTCTCCCGTCAGGAAGATATGCAAATGAAGTCAAATTCTAATTTAAGGGCCTCTGTGATGTAGGCTATATCTAATCAGAAAAGTAAAACAAACCCAAATCCCAAACCCTAACAGCATCTGAGTTAGTTTCTGCTCTGACGTTTTCACTTCTTTTAACCTTAAGAATACTTTGTCTTTGCAGGGACACAGGGCTGTGGTTATCTAACTATTTTAACAATATGTGAACTGAGATAATTACCGAAGTGAAAATATTAACAGAAAGGTTTTCTTATCTTTCTGAGTAAGGGGAAAACCAAAACCTTCCAAAGGAAGAGAATTGTGTGGCTGAAGAATGCTTTTGCCATTACTGGGTGTTCTCACCATATCTGGGGGGACCAGCTCGGGATTCACAGCATCTAATGGAGCTCAGAAACAAGCTGAATTGAGATGTTCTCTTATCTTGATGCTTCCTCTGGGTAACTATCATCTGGCAGAACAGCAGTGAGCAAACCTGCCTCTGGTGACACCTTGTCAAGGGTTATCTCATGAGCTCTAATTCCCAATATAGAAATAAATACCTACACTTGTTCTCATGCTCATTCAACATCTCTTTTTCACAATATTTTCTTTTTTTTTTTTTAATTTTGTCTAGTTGGCCTCAAATATTAATAATATGTGGATCGAAATTTCTGAGTGTTTTCAACAATTATGCACAAACCCTAGATCCAAAATCAGTAGAACAAAAACAAATCAGTCAAATGCGTCGTTTAACTACGGAGATATGCCCACACATGAAGTTGGTCCCCACTTACGGCAATGCATTGGGGTTCTGACTTTGCTATGGGGCTCAAGTAGTTAGATCAGAAATTGGCCCAGCTGACTTTTGGTGACAGTGCCTGTACAGACCTCCACCAATAAATAAAAAGACATAAACAATAATTCTTTCATATTGGTGATGTTGCTTGATACACATATATCCTACAGGTATATCCTACAGCAAACACATGAGACAATGGCAGAAAGCATTTTCCCTACAAAAGAAATAGCTCAAATGTAATGGAAATCAAAAGTCTTGGACAAGATTGACAGAGCCAGATATGGAAAATGGAGACTTTTACTGGAAAGTGGTTGGAGGTGCATGAATATAAAGGGTATACAAATCTCTGCAGGCTGTAAACATCAAGAATAAAATTATAGATGGGCTACTTGAGTGAGATGTGTTTTCTGATAATACAGAAACAGATTCCTAAAGTGAGTACCAGCTGAAAACACTGACACTGTGGAATGGCTTTTCAAATTAATTAGAAGAAAAAACCATATGAAGTTAGAGCATGGGAACAGCTCCTCTTTTGTGAAGGACGAGTTAAACAAGCTGATGTTTTTCCTGTGCAGAGTTTTGAAGCCTTGGGGATCAAAGTTGTATGGCTTATACAATGTCTTTTCAAAATACGAAGAGCAATTAATTAATTCTGGAATGTACTTCGAAAATAGAGTTACAAGTATGCTATGCTTGTCATCAGCTTATGGTTCTCCTAGTTTCATAGGGTTTGTGAATTATCATTTCTCTTTTCTTGATCTTTTATACATAATCAAACATTGCAACAGGCAGTGAGATCTGCTCATCCTGTGTCCATCAGCAGAGAGGGCGCACACTCCCATCTTCACCCTTCCTCAGAGCAGGTCTTTTTTGATCAGTGTATGTCAGTATGTCTCTGATGAGACAGGCAGTTTATTGCATCTAGGGAAAAGATGGCCCATAAAAAATACTTACCAGTATTCCACAAGCCAATGGTTTCCCTATTAAAACAGAGTGATTTACGGGTGATGTGTGCAGTCTGGAAGATTAATCTAAGTATCAGCCTGGCAGTTTTCACACTGAATAAAAATAAAATTGATGGAAGAAAAAATATAAAAATATGTGCTGCATGTTTAATATATTTTCAATCTTTCAAAAATATATGTACGAAATCTATATGTTTCTTCCTTGAAAGAAAAATATTACGTATTTGATCCTTCTCTGAAATACTTGTACTGCAAGCAGATATGAAGGTGGACACCACAGATCTGTAACTCAGTGGATACTGCCTAACTCACTAAAATCTATAATTTTCTGAATCCTCAAATCACTATCACTGGTACTCAAGGGGCTAATGCAGAAAGTGAGGGCTCATTCAATTCCACATCTCAATGATTCTATAATTAAATCCTGGCAGTCAGTAGACAGTACCAAGTGTGATCCTCCAAAGACAGTTAAAATGCAAAGTCTTAGGACTTAGGAAACAACCCTAGGTGGGGGGAAATAGTGTTTCAGTTATCAAACCTTTACATTAAGAAATGGTCTCACTGAAGAAGGGTGTGAAAGTAACACAGGAACAGGAAAGAACATTTACAGTGCTAATAAAACAGTAGGCTAATACAACAAATCCAGTGATACCAAAGGCTGAAGATGAAGAAGTGCAAGGCAGTAGATAAGTCACTCTGTCAGATCTACACTTCATTCTTGAGTAACAAGAAGAAAAGACCATGTTTCCATCTCTGCAGTCTGCACTATCTTTTCTTTCAAAGAATAACACTTTCTTTTGCAGGTCTTTAGCCAAGGATTGACGAGCATGGATTAACACACAGACTATCCCATGTATGTCTATCTTGGTCTTGGTTTGTCTACACTATGAGCCCAGAGGCTGCCTGTAAATCACATGGTGAAGGGTGTACAGCATGCTAGTTAAGATATGGAAGCTGAGGCATATATGGAGTACATTTTTTGGAGCACAGAGGGTTTTCCAGGTACAGGTCAAGCCATGGAACTTCATGTTGTTCATGCCTCAGATCATCTGCAGTCATGACTCTATACCCATATACTTGGGTGAGAAGCAGGGTTAGTTGGAGCAGGAGTACCCCACATTCAGTCACTTCTGAATCCAACGTGTTTTCCCATTAGTATAGATATACCCTTCACAAAGCCCAGGCAGATCCGCTGGACAAAAATAACCTTGGAATCTTTTTGTGGGTTGATGGTTGTCTTTTAGGTTCATTGTGGTTTGGGATTTTTTCCTGCAAAGCTAATTATTAATTTATAACTTCCAGAAAGCAAATTGTACAAGTCACAGTTCACTGCAGGAACCAAAGGCAAAGCAGATTACATTCTTCATTACAAAGACATTATTAGTAATAACTCATAAAACAGAAGTATTCAGACAGATATCCACATGTTATTTGTTTCTACTATTTTTACAAAGACAATGAGGAAAAAAGAAAATGCACTTCCCCAGAAAGGTGATCAATATTGTATGAAGGCTAACATTTTTTCCATGAAAAAATGGAAAATTATGAAAAATATTTTTAAGTGAAACATACTACTCATATTTTTACAATTTGGACTGTACTCAAAATTAAGGTTGGATAGGTAACTTGTAACTTTATTTCTCCTTTCACCCTTTTCCCTTCTTTCTCGTCTTCTCTTTTTTATTTTTATTCTGTTCTATTGATTATAGAAAAACAGATAAAACAAGAATTAAAACTAATAAGTATTGATGAACTGAAGGAAACACCGAACACTTGATTTCATTTAAGATGACAATATTAAACGTTCCTTTTCATCAGTTTAATTTCTGCCCTATTTTCAGGCTGATACTACAACTTTCATCACATGCACCAAGTTTAAACTACTGTCCTTGACCAAAAACCCTGCCAGATGCCTATCCAGCCTTCGTCCCATCTCCTTGGAGGAGAAAGCAGACACTGTGGTGTAGATGAAGTTCAACACAAATGAGGAATCTCTTAAAATCATTAGGGCAGAACTTAGGTAGGCTTGTTTGCCACATTTAATGAATGGCTTTACCCTCTCTCATCTGTCAGTAATGTTAACCTTAATCCCTGTTTGTTTTATTCTTTCATTACCTCTTCAATGTTTTTTTTAGTGCAATCCCTTACATGTGGAATTACTTCTCTCACTTTCATAAATTGCTGTACCATTCTCCCTCACTTCTTCACAATGTTCGTAAGTGGACTAATGAAAATTTCAGGTATGCAAATTTTATATTCTTGAATAACTAAGTTATTAATTCCTTCTGTATCTCTTGTCTTCACAGCCCTCCAAGTTAGGTCTCCCATGCAGCTTGCTGAGTTACCTTTTGTTATCAATCTGTGCAGCTTTTTGGTGACTGGACTGTCAAAACTTTTGAGGCCTTGGAGATTTGCTTCAATATTACCCAGAGTCAAGTACATCCTATATAATTAAAATAACCCCATCAAATACATATATAGGGCTTATTATTAATATGACTGTTATCACAGAATCACAGAATATTCTGAGTTGGAAGGGACCCACAAGGATCATCGAGTCCAACTCTTAACACTGCCTCCCTGGCGGGAATTGAACCCGGGTCTCCCACATGCCAGGTGGGGACACTTACCACTGTACTAAAGTGGTCTGAGCTATAAAAGACTGCACTGAAAGATCAAAATAAACCGTAACTTTTTTCCCATTTTCCCAGCCTCCTTACTCTGTGCATTTCACAATTGTTATTTCAGCTTCATGGCACCATTGGCAACAAGTTTCCTTTCCCCTGGTTCAGCTAAAGGAATGAAATGGCAGCAGTAGAGCTAAACCAGAAAGAAAAGAGTCCATGGGCAGCACAAGTGTGTATAAAAAGCCACATGGGAAAAGAAGACCTGAACCTGCATGGTCAATGTTTCTGGAAAAACTGTTCTGCTATTCTGCAAATAAAAAAAAAAACTGAAAGGAAAAGATGTTTGACTGAGACAACTGGTTGCTTCCAAATTCACTGCAATCTAGAAAGCGTATTTCTTTCAATGAATGCTACAACAGCTGTCACCACCAACAGCATTATGCACGCAACTAACCAGTGGAACCACTGGGGTAAATAAATGGGCTTCAATAGGTTTCATATTCCCTGAGCTCACAGCACCTGGAAAAGCTAAGCAATTAACCAACAGGCACAGATCCATAATGTCTCTGGTTTTCTTTATTTTCTGAAACAAGGTTGGAGTGATGGGAGCTTCAGTTGTCTTTTCCCCTTCCCCATTTCAACAAACCTACCTCAGTTCACAGCTTATACAGTACGACAGAAATATGCCTTAAGTCTCTAGCTGAAGGATTAAAGCTTTGAAAACCTCTTAAAATCAGCCAGACAGCTCTAGCACTCATTAAAGCACTCATTTTTCCTCATTTCAGGCCTGGATGCCCCCTAAAACTGGACTAACGAAAACATGCATAAAGGAAATGTCTTCATCTCACCATAATAGAGGAAAGGTCTGTTCTGACTGAAGAAATTACAGGCACCACCTTGAAAAGTACATGAGAAACATAATGGGACATTTGCGACAACTTGCACGAGAAAGGTGCTGAGGTGATTGCGATGTCCTGGACTGCATGCTGGGGAAATAACAGAAAAGGCTCTGAATTTGTAAAGCTGAGCTGGTTTCCAGGTAAGAAAATAGATCTTCAACTGCAGCTAGCACCATACCCAGGCACCTACAGACTGATTGCACCACATTTCCTCTAAACACTTCCTCCCTGCAGACCTCTCCCAGCTTGAGGCAAATTACTGAATATTTTCTTCTAACAAGTTTTATTGGCTTGATTTGTGTGCCACCACCTACTGACTTACCACAGCCAGAGCGGTGTGTCCACAATGCCTGGCATGGTGGCCCTTGCAGACCTGTGAGGCTTGGAAATCAAAGCATCCCCAGATGCAATAACAGACGTGGGCACAGCACTTCAAAGGTGCTGATCCATTAGCTCTTTCCTTGGCTTTACTGAGATTAAGCAGACAATGGAGAACTTGTTTCTGCCCCTTTTGAAAATCATCCTTGGAAGGTGGGGAGATTGCCCAGGGACTTGGTGTTGCTTCTGTTTCAGGGCTAGCCATGGGCACCACACCAGCAACCTGACATTTCTGGGGCACTGCCTGCTTTTCATCATCTTTATTTAATTTTTGTTTTGCTTCTGCAGCTATCCTGTTGTTCCCTGATGTCACCCACAACCAACAGAAGGTAGGACTGTTGCTAGCAGTCTTCTCCTTAGACTCTTAACCAGCAGCTGCCATGGACGCAGCTGCTCCTCAGGGCCTCTTCCAGCAGCAAAAGGAAGCTGCTGGTTTTGCCTGTGGTTTTCTTATCTGCCTCCACCCCTGTTAATCTTCCCTGTACTGGTCTTATTGCAGCAGGCAAGTGTTTTGGCCCCTGGAATCACGCTGTGTTAGGCCGGTGTCAGCATCACCAAGTCTGTTCAGCTTTTGAAAACTAGTCATCTGCCAACATCACAGAAGCATCGGGCTGAAAGTAAACTTTGGCAAAATGTATTTAAAACTCTACACAGTCAGTGGTATGACAGGAGAGAGAGTTCAGAAATTCCCGTTTTTACAAATGAACTCTAATGGACGCGTTGTCAGGCATTGGAACTGGCTGCCAAGGAAGGTGGTTAATTCACCATCCCTGGAGACATTAAAAAGACATAGCCCCGGGGGACATGGTACAGTGGTAGTCTTGGAAGTTCTGGGTTAACAGTTGGGCTTGATGATCTTAGAGGTCTTTTCCAACCTGCACAATTCTACGATTTTATGCTTGCATCCTTAAGAGAGATGGAAAATCAGAAAAGTTATTCTTCCCTTATACTCGGCACTGGTCAGACCACATCTTGAGTACTGTGTCCAGTTTTGGACTTCTTGGTTCCAGAAAGATGTTGAACTGCTTGAAAGGATCCAGAGAAGGGTGACAAGGATGGTGAAAAGACTGGAGAACAAGCCCTGTGAGGAGCAGCTGCAGGATCTGGGATTGTTCAGTCTGGAGAAGAGGAGGCTCAGAGGTGACCTCATGGCTGTTCACAACTACCTGAAGGGAGGTTGCAGACTGGTGGGTGTAAATTTCTTCTCTCAGGCTGCCAGCACCAGAACAAGAGGAGATGGCCTTAAGCTACGCCAGAGGAGGTTTAGACTGGATGTTAGGAAGAGGTTTTTCACAGAGAGAGTGATCCCTCAGTCTGCCCAGGGAGGTGATGGAGTCGCCATCTCTGGAGGTATTTAAGAAAAGACTGGATGAGGAACTCATTGACANCTTCTCTCGGGCTGCCAGCACCAGAACAAGAGGAGATGGCCTTAAGCTACGCCAGAGGAGGTTTAGACTGGATGTTAGGAAGAGGTTTTTCACAGAGAGAGTGATCCCTCAGTCTGCCCAGGGAGGTGATGGAGTCGCCATCTCTGGAGGTATTTAAGAAAAGACTGGATGAGGAACTCATTGACATGGTCTACATAATGGGAAGCTCAGATGGACAGAGAGTCGTGCCCATGGGTCTGGGGTTGGGGATGCAATCCCTGTGTGGGAGTTGCTTGTGGGTCCCTTCCAACTCAGAATAACCTGTGAACCTGTGAAGAACAGTTTTTAGCTTTACTTAGAGATGAAGAAGCAACCCAGGTAGCCTTGGACCACTCCAGGTACTCTGTCAGCCAGGCATTTACTCCCTGACACTCAGTGGCCTTGCTTATTTGAGGTATGCTTCTGCTTGTGTCTTCAAGAGGAGAATGAAACAGCCTAGCTCTCGAGGTCAGTTGTTTGGGGGCACCGTTTACTGCCCAGTCCACTGTAAAAATGCCACATCTTGTACACGCTACTGATTATCTACTTGGTAGCAAGATTGATTTAAAAATGTAAGAAAACCCCCTATTTTTGTTTCAGTTGCATTTAAAAGGCACAGCATTTTCTTCTTAATCAACATTTACAAATAAAATTGAAATTATCACTTTTTATTTAGCCTGAAATATATATAAACAATCAATTTTAATTAAAATAGTCCTTAAACAAGTATACACTGCTATTTTAATGCCAAGTGGGTGAAATTGAAGAAGTCGCTGTCTGAACACCAAAACCCAGCTGTCCTTGAACCAGCTCTTAGTAGGACTAGTCTTTTCTGCAACTGCCAAGATGAGAATTTCTTCATTTCAGCTTACTTCAATATCAATTCCAAATAACTGACTCATGCAAACTTGAGAAATGGCGGCAAGATAAAAATCAGGAAATCTATTTTCCTTTTCATATTGAAGAGTAGAAATAATATGTAGAAGAGCATGAACCATTATTTCTAAAATCTTAAAAGTCAGATATAATCATAAACAATCAGCTCAAAAGTTTGAATCACAGAATCACAGAAAATTNTTCAAAAGTTTGAAATGCAAGACTTGCTGTCTAAGTTAAGTTCTTCCCTCCTAGCTGTGATATGGCTTTCAATGGCTTCAACCCAATACATGAGCCAGCCACCTTGACAACCACCTGGCTGAAATCACACTGATCCCCAACACCCTTTTCATCTTTTCCCTTGGTGCTTCCATCACCTTTGCTATTTACAGGCATATGTTTGTAGTATCATGTGCTTCTTATCATAGTTTCTGTAAGAAGCACATCCCTCATAACGTTCTCATTGCTGGCCAGGAAGCTTTTGACTTACATCTTCAGAGTTACAGGCAGACCTCAGAGTCCATCACAATTACTTCTGTCATCATGGTCCATCAATGGTCCACGTTATGATGCCTGACTCTCTCCTGGCTCATGTGCCTGGGTGTCCTCCACATAGTCACCATGGCCAGGATCAGCTGCTGCTGCTGTGAAGTACTTGCACAGGCTTTGAAGCTCACAAGTCTCCAGGATTCCCACTAGAGACAGCATCAAAAGGAACAGTTAGGGAGTGATCTGTAGAGTAATTTTGATTAGATAACGCAAGTGGAGAAACTCCCCTGAAGGTGACACATAACGCGAATAACAACATATCCTGTAGCTTTATGGTATATGAAGTGAGGCCAGAAATCTGATGTCAGAAGTCTGAATAGGACTAGGTTTTGACACACCACATTTGAGGAGACAAAGAAAATTTTTTAAGTCTGAGTTTGTTCTAAAGGAGACCTTGTGGGGTTTTTTTTTTACAATCTTATTTTAGCTGAAGAAAAAATGAAAATACATTTAATAAAGTTGCTAAATGCTTCCCTCCCAATAAGAATATCAGCATTTTCAGGAAATTGTTCCAAGGAAAACCTGAATGCTTTTTTTAACATAAATTTATACAAAAATTACGTATTCAAAGGAGCACTTAATAGCAGTAATCATGAAAAATACCTCTTTCTTGCACCTTACCCTTAAATCCACTTAAAATTTGGAAGATTCGCTCTTGCAATGGACCCACCATACTAGGAGACCAAATTATGGTCTCAGTCAAAAAAATAAAAATAAAATTAAAAAAAATTTTTAAAAACCACCAACAAAAATTTGGAGATTGCTGCAAGCAATTATTGGCACAGTTAAACCAACAAATTAATTCATGCTGTGAATTAATTATCCTCAGCATCACTTGTAGATCTCTTTCACTTTGTGTTTATGTCATTACCATTATTATTACACTCTCCCCTCTGAACACTTATGGACTGAAATTGACTTCTCCGGAGCAGCTTTTCATGCTCTTAAAATTCTACCATATAGTGAATCTCCAAGAAATGAATGGCACTTGCTCTTATAAATCTCAGTTTTATCAGCTTTTGAGAGCTTATTGCAAGCCTTCTGACAGTTAACATTTCACTTAAAGTTTCAGTTTAATTACTTACATGGAAATTTGAACTTTAATTTAAAGGAAGGAAACTTACACTTTGAGATTGTATACAAAACCTGGAAATTAAAACCAAAAAATCGTTTATATATCATCAGACAAAAAAAAAGTCTATGAATTATTACTTTTAAAAATCATATTATGTTTAAATCAGTCTTTTGATTTTAGGGGTCTTGGTAGGCAACATTTGTCCTGGAAGCTGTTGGTTACCATCCTCCAGGAGCTCTGTGTCTGCTGTTAAAAGAGTTGCTATGAATAATACACTCACCTCTCTCTGCATTTGTAGAATTTTTATCAATGCCCTGCAGTGTTTACTAACCAAAACCAGAAGTTAACCCACCACATTTTGTTCCACAACAGTCTTGCTTTTATTTTTCTTGGAGCCAGCAATGCAAACTGAAGCTTCTCTCTTTTTCTAAATATTCCCTGTCCCTAATACCCATTGATTCTTCTGTTCTTCATCTTCTTTAAATTATCTATGCAGCAATGTGTTGCTTTTGGGCACAAAAGTTCAATAGACAGCAGAAACGTCTAGCACATTTTGTTGAAAGACTGTAAGGATTTGGTTTTCTCCCCCCTTAACTGTGTCTTCATTGTCCCAGTTCATTCCCACTGTATGTGCTTCACTGATGAGGTATCTTTGGTGTAATTTACAGCCTTTGTCTATCCTGTGCACAATTTACCATGTACGTATATCTGAAAGCTGCTTAGAGGTAGATAACAACAAATGGTTTTTTGCCACTTTATAACATACTGTGCACATTCTGGACAGAGCTAAATTCACTAGACAAGAAAAATCCTTGTGACTTTCTACCTGTATTTCTTGTCTCGGTCCATGTCCTTGAAATTAGGTATCAGCAAAACCATGACTAATGTGGTAACTTCAGAAACGTCTACCATTGTATGTTTAATTTCCATCTGAAAGTTCTGCAATTCTGTTTTCATTCCAACAGGAAATCTCCAGCATTTATGTACATTACTTTGTTGTTATTACTGAAACGGTCACGTTTATCCTTGAAAATACCATTTTCACCACTGAAGGGAATAACATCAAAGTAATAGTATTATTACTAAGACCCTCAACAGATCAGTTACCACTTTTGGTCCAGTGCCCTGTTGACAGATCTATTAAAGACATTAGCTGGCAACACATCACTTTTCTGAAGCCTTTGCTAAGGTTAATATTTAATGCTCTTGGCACTGAGGTTTTTTCTCAACAAAAATCAGAGTTAAGCTCTCAGCTCATATAAAATAACAGCATTATTACCAGATCTGACTACAGATCCATCAGAAGCTGTCTTTTTTTATTTGAAGTTCCTTAGAAGAAAGCCACTCCTTATATCACTACTTACATCACTTTATACAGTACTGTTTATAGCACCAACAAAAGATACCAAAGCAATACCAAAAAACATCCTGTTACCACATATAAAAACTCATAATCTGTAAACATATAATGTGGTCAGTTTAGCTTCATATCAGAACAAACTAAATTAGCTGCTTTTTAATGATCAGTAAATCAAAGACTCGCTGTAATCTTTCCAGCTTTTGTTGTCCATTTTTTCCTAGCAGAAAAAAAACTAATCAGCGTGCCATGGCAAGAGATGCAGCACGGTATCCAGCAAGCAGACCTTCTAGGTGGGGTAAACAGTCTCTCCCTGGGTTAGTCAGCACTGACCCACCTTCTGACCTGGTCTACTTAGTCATTGCTCTCCCAAGTTCGCAGTCTCCCTGCCCCAAAGCACGAGGCATGATGGTAATGTGAGTGCACAGTTGTGGCCATGGTCACACAGACAAGCCTGCAGTGCTCATACCACGGGCTGATCTCCAGCTTCACCCAGGAAGCATGACAAACAATTCAATCAACTATTCCACTTGGATAAAGATTCATGTTTGCAACAATTTACAACTGCAACGGCACCATGATCTCTTAATGTGTCTTCATTTTCGTCATGCATACCATGATTTGTGGAAGCTGTGATCTCACAGGCATCTTTTCTTTGAAATAAAATCACTAAAAATTATTTTAACTCTTTATTACTCTTTACCAAAAACAGAACAACCATTGTAGTAATTTCAGCATTTTGTCCCCACAGAATTAAGACGGTCTTTTTCACCCTCTACTGAGGGGATTTCTTCATGAAGTTGAGAATTAACTTAGAAAGACTCATGAACTCATGAGACAACATAATCAAAACAGGAAGTACCTGAATATTTACGTGCAATATAAATATTTATTAAAAAAGCACCCATTGGACCATCATTAAAGATGGATCCTAAAGAGATGAAGAATAAAGAATTTAGGCCACCACATAAAAGAAAAACTTTTGGAACAATGCTAACGCAGATTCTCAAGGGGGTAATACACAATCTGTTCTTGGTCTAAAAGTTGTGAGAAATGCAGTTGTCATTTTGTCATACGTACTTTGACAGAAAGGTCAAAGGAAGAATTTATGGGAATAGTACAGTCATTAATGCATGCTACAGAGAAAAATCAATCAAACCACAACCCACTCCAAGCTCCTAAACTCTGTTTTCTTCTCTTTCAAATCTCAAAGCCTTATATAATACAGTACTTTTCTATCTTCATAATTTGAAGCAAAGTGGCAAAGATGACAATCTTTTTTCAAATCTAGAGACTCTGACTAACATTTTGATGACATTCTTAATCCAAAAGAATAGGTTTTCCTGTTTTTCTCTGAAACATCACATATTGCTGCTTTTAAAAGGTCATTTCAACTGACATTCATGAGTATGAGAGAGAGACTTGTTCTCTTGTAAAACATTTCAGAGACTTGATTTCTGTTTCACCTCTCAGCATGTTTTTATTGAAGAGTGAACTACTAAGGCCACTATGTTTTCTTCTAGTGTTTTTTATCCCAGACATTTTTCAACAGGGGCCTCATTGTGAGAATGAGGGTCTGATGCATGGATAAGACGAAATTAATTTCATGTTGATAATCCTAATGACCTTTGGTTAATCAATGAAAACTTTGATTCTGGAAGTGTATGAAGAGCAAAGAGAATGGGCTTTATCCAAGATACAGAGTGATGGCAGAATTGTACCCTCTCTCCCCTAAGTTCATCTACTTGGGAAGCAACCATTTCCCAGGGTGTAGACTTTAACAAAATGGTGGTTTCTAGCTTATAGATAAACTCACCAGTTTGAAAGCCGCTGAAAAAATGGAACTGTCATGACAGTGGCAGAGATTACCAACAATAAAAAGAAAACAAATTTTAGAGTTGCCAAGTGACTAAGGAACATTTTAATACTTTCTGTAAAATATTTTTTTCTTCTAACATTTAAGGTATTAATTTGAAAAAAAAACCAACAAAAAACCCACAAACAAAAAACTGAAACCTCATTCACAGCTGCCTCCTGGACTTGCAGCATAAGAAGTCCATTGGCTTTTTACTCAGCTCTCTGTTTAGAAATACTAAAGGCAATTGACTTGTTATGCCAGACACACTAAAAATGATGAGCACTTATCTGGCAGTCTTTAGTCCCCACCACAGAGCAGCACAAAGCATTGTTACCACTGGCTTCTTTCAGGTTGGTATAGGAGGTTGTGGATGTCAGTGGCTCCTGACAGAAAGACAGCGTGTCTCATCTGCCCTGTGTTTCCAGGCAGGTGGTGTAGTAAGAGTGTAAGCAAGCCTGGGAAGAGAGGAGAGTAGGAACTGAAACCTTTTTTCTCTCTCATTTTTGGTGCTGTACTTCAAGCAGGGAAGAAATGGGAAGATGGAGCTGCTGCGTCTAACAGATTACTTTGTCTCTCCTACGAACTCTGCTGCACTGGGGAGCTCACATTCTCCCTCCTTTCTCAGTGGAGCATAACTCTATCTGGCCAGTTAGTCCATGAGGAGGTCACAGTGACATTTGGTCAGTAATACACATGCAGAGGATGAATATTTAGGTTTTAATTAATATAAAGGACTTCAATAAAAAGCACTAAAAAATGCCTCTGCTGTTGAAAGTAAATTAAATGGATAGGTTAGATGGAGCTAATGATTACAGATTCACAGAATCATAGAATATTCCAAGTTGGAAGGGACCCACATGGATCATCGAGTCCAGCTCTTAAGTGAATGCCCACACTCTTTGCTTAAACACCTCCAGGGATGGCAACTCCACCACCTCTCTGGGCAGACTGAGGGATCACTCTCTCTGTGAAAAACCTCTTCCTAACATCCAGTCTAAACCTCCTCTGGCGTAGCTTAAGGCCATCTCCTCTTGTTCTGGTGCTGGCAGCCTGAGAGAAGAAATTTACACCCACCAGTCTGCAACCTCCCTTCAGGTAGTTGTGAACAGCCATGAGGTCACCTCTGAGCCTCCTCTTCTCCAGGCTGAACAATCCCAGCTCCTGCAGTCAATTATATCAAGCATAACCCTTAAAGGAATAAAAGCCTTGTCATAAGGTATTTCAGATAGGCAGGTAAGGAAGAAACTGGGGTAAACACACCAGAAATACAGATAAGGGCTTGTGTTTTGAATCATTGTGGCCTACAATAGTACAAAAAAGACATAACTCACCTTCAAGAGAAAGAAGAAACTAGGGTTTGAAAAAGTTTACTGATATCACAACATGTGACAAAGAAGGAGAGGTCAGTGTAAGACAGAAATGAAAAACGTGGGTGTACAGGACTATTCATACATTGGCAAATGGGTCAGGACTGACTGCTGAGGCACGTCTTTCCTGGGCAGAACTGGAGGACCCTGGTAGACAGCAAACTCAGTCTCCAGGATGCCTCTTAGCAGACATGAAGGCTGACAGCAGTCTGAGCTGTATGAACAGTGACACTGGACCACATCTAATACCACATCTAATTTTTGCCCTTCCAGCATAAGACAGGCATGAACAAACTGGAATGAGCTCAAGGGAAGGGGTGCTAGGGACTGGAGCATTTTTCCTGCGAGGAGTTAGCCTGGGA